>JAPYZS010002391.1:0-10725 GCA_030522925.1 Trissolcus japonicus
AACAAACAATGATTTCTACGAATAACCTCCACTTCGAAAACTAGAAATCATTATTCGTGAACGTTTTATAATGAAAAATCAGATTCTTTGTGTAGGAATATGTAAAATAAGTGAGAAAATCGCGCTTTTCTCGTTAAATTAATTTACAATCACATTATTAGATTTTAATAAATGAAATCTGTAATGTCGGTAACTTCTGTTTGACATTACCTTAAGCAGAAAAATATATTTTCGAGGGGCCCCTTGAAAGTCACTTACAAGACCATTCAAAAAAGCATTGAGGGCGTTTCTCGGGCATGTTACAGCTCGTACTTTAATCGCTTTAAAGTGTTTATAAAAGGCCATTTAAGGGGCCCTCTAAGGGGAACACTTAATTATTTATTTAATTTTTACTAAATAATGAATTAAACAATTTAGTAAATTATTTAATAATTTACTGAATGTTATGCATGAATGTTTATTATTTCTAGAATAAAAATTATGTTTTCAGTTAACCTTTTTATGAAAAAAATAAATAATTTATGAAAAAATATAATTCATAATAATTCAAACACTGAACAAAAAATTTCTATTCTATTCGGGTATTTTGGACTGATTTAAAAAATTTTTAATTCGAAAATATAAAAAGTTTATTCACTTATTAAAAGCAAGGGGTTTAAACTTAAGACTCTTTGAAAGAGCTCCAAAGAGTTTTAAGGAGTTCCAAGGAGTTCCAAGGAGTTTGTCTATAGACATAACAATGACGTCACAATGCAGCGATGCCGTTTCTTTGATAAATGTCGTTTCCAATTAAAGCCGTTTCCAATCGGAAACGTCAGACACACATTTGAATGACAGGGAATTCTAAATTATTAATACATGGGTATTAATGTTTTGGTGTAAAAAATTTTATTGTAATTTTTAATAATTAAATATTATTACAGTGCATTTTTTCATATTAACATTTTAAATTATTGTTGTTGAAAATTCAAATTTATAAATGTTAGAGCATGCATTTATGTGAATTATAAATTTAAATTTTGATTGACAAATTTTTGATAATTAAATATTATTACATTTGATTTTTTTCAAACATCATTTGAAGTTATTGTTGCTATAATTAATTCTATAACTATAATTAAATGTAAATCACAAATTGTTTTGTTTTCGTTTAATAATATTTATTAAATATTTTTTTAATGTTACAAATTTGATATTTAACCACGATGAAATAACATGATATTTATCAGAATAAGGAAAATAGTCAAAATTAATAATTAACATATATTTCATACAGGTAAAAATACGGTTTTATCTGTTAAGAAATATTTTAAAAAACTTTCGATTACATCGAATGGATAACAAAAATTATTCTTTTTTCTCAGTGTAATCGACCTTGGATTCAGTGAGAATATTCCCTATAAGCACAAGATATTCAGGGAATATTAGACGAACATAATAAATATTAAAGAAAATTAAAAAATTTTACATTTAATGTCAGCCTGAATAATAATTCTGAAATATTAATTTAGGTTTTTGAAATTATATGAATATTCTAGAAATGTTATTCATGTGGACATAAGCATAATATTTTTTAATATTATATGCCAATAGGGTTCCCTGAAACTATTTAAACCAAGTGTGGTCATATCTGTGGCTGCGAGGAAAAACTAGTTAAACACCAAATGTAAACTGTAAAAAATTAAACTTCGAAAACTTTTTTAAACGAAATTAAAGTTTTGAATAATGTTGAACCTTGTGAATTATAGTTTTTTGATCCCCAAAAGATTCTGCAGCAGAAAAAAATTTTGTTTTCGATAAAAGTTTAAAGCACTAGAAATTCAGTGGCTTTTTTGTATGATACGTCATTTATAAACCTGCTTTTTAAAATAACGAAATTTGGAACTCTTTGGTACTCCTTGGAACTCCTTGGAACTCTTTGGAACTCTTCGGAACTCTTTGGAACTCCTTGATATGGAGCTCCTTAGAACTCTTTATATATTAAATATATTAAAATATATTATACATAATATATTTTTATCGAGATTCGATAAAAATACTTCCTAATTTCAAATCTAACATCTTGCACATTGAGCTAAATTTACTTTGAAAACGTGATACCTTATACGTGATTATAAAAGTCACTCACATGCCCGGTAAGTGCCCGGAAAAAATCTTCATAAGGGCATTGATAAGCCCTTCAAGGGCTGCCCCCGTTAGAGCTGTTCGTCTCTATTTACCGGACATGCCCTTATGGGCCCCGGAACATTTTCAGGACACGCTCTGAAAAATTTTTACTTGGAGAGTCTTCATTTTAGCAGATATTACAAGTTATGATCTTGGAACTACGTGAAACTTGCTTGTTTATTTGTCACTGACATCCTTATTTTCTGAACAAGGTTCTCAATTATTTCAATTTTTCGTTTAAATTTTACCTTAAAAAAATTTCATTTTTTATAGACTAACTATTTTTTATTTACATTAAAGGTTGATTTTAGTGTGTATTCCAAATTTAAATCAGTTGTGTATTAAAAAATACAAATTAAAAAATACAAAAAAACAACAAAAATTACTTTCTTTATTGTATTTTAAGCTGCAATCTGAAAAACAATTTTTTACTTCAATTTTTTTATCAATTTATTATTTTTCAAACAATCTGGCTTGTTTTCTCCAGCAGCACAGATGTTCGAGCGGTTCGCAGCGCCTCTATCGGTGTTCTTTGGGCATGCAAAAATGTTCGGTGCCACTGAATAACAAAGGAAAATAAAGTACTCTGTCTAATTAATTCCTCTGATTCTGACGCAAAAAAGCAAGAACAGATGTTAAATTTGCAGCGCTGGCGTACAAAAGCAGTGTTGAGGCTTAGTTTTTGTTTTGATTTGCAAACACATGTTTTAAAACAACGGACAACAAACAGGTAACGTTCTTTACCATTTATAACCTCTAAAAAAATTAAAATATTTTACCAAGAAAATACACTAGACATGATTTTTCTATCAATTACGTTATTTTTTGATTATAAATTTAATTTATTTTTCTAGATATATTTCCTCGAAGACTGGATAATCATCAATAAATAAAATTTAAGTTTCAAAACATCAAAGAAGACATTTTTGCCAGCACGAAGTTGCGGAAAAAACTTTGACCTGAATGACATCACGACAAATCAAGATCAATCCACAGCAATACAAATTATAAAAAGCAACAGATGATTCGTACAAGAAGACAAAAGATCAGCGAGAAAAAAAATGAAATAGCTTTATAAAAATTTGGTAAATGTTTGTTTATTCATCACTTGCAAACAATAGAACAGTATTTTGTTTTGTTTTTTTTTTTTTCAGAATTTTTGATAATTATGCCAGACTATTAATTCTAAAAAATGAACTTGATTTTCAAAAGATATTATTCATTATTCATCTGCTTGAATTATTACTGTTTCGTTTAGATATCTTCTTAATAGGCGAATGACCTGCATCACACAAATTTCAAGATATAAAATAACCACTTAAAATCTAGTCATCAGATGGATCACCAAAAAGTACAAACTACAACTCAAAAAAAGAGCGACGAAGCATCACAGAAGGCCGAAAATTCAATTGTCAAGAAAGATCATAATACAAAATCTTACAACTGTAGGCAATGCGAAAAAAGATTCAATTTTGTTTGTAACCTAAAAGTTCATGAGAGAACGCATTCAAGCGAGCGACTTTACAAATGTAAACATTGCAGCAAATCGTATACACATTCGGGTACATTAAAAAATCATCTGCGAACTCACAGAGGTGAGGACTCCTACAAGTGTCGAAAATGCAATGAAAGTTTTTCAACGTCAACATCTTTGAAGGATCACCTGAGAACTCACACTGGTGAGAAACCCGAGTGTAAAATTTGTCTTAAAATTTTTCAAACGCAAGCTCATTTGTCAGTTCATTGGAAAATTCACACAGGTGAAAAACCATACAGATGTGAACAATGCGATAAGAGTTTCCGAACTTCGAGTTATTTGGTAGTTCATGAACGAACTCACACAGGAGAAAAACCGTTCACATGTACATCGTGCGGTAAAAGTTTTCTAACGTCGAGTAGTTTGATAGTTCACCGGAGAACTCACACGGGTGAGAAACCCTACGGATGTAAGCAATGCGGTAAATTTTACCAAACGTCAAGTAATTTGAACGTCCACCTAAAAATACACACAGGTGAAAAACCATTCGAATGTCAGTATTGCGGAAAAAGTTTCATCCAACTACATATGTTAAAGAATCATATGAGAATTCACACAGGTGAAAAACCATTTGATTGTGCGGATTGCGGTAAAAGTTTTGTTACATCGAGTAGTTTGAAAATTCATTACAGGATTCACACGCATGAAAAACCATACAACTGTATGCAGTGCGATAAAAGTTTTGTTACATCGAGTAGTTTGAAAGTTCACCAGAGGTCTCACACGCGTGAGAGACCGTATGATTGTACGCAATGCCGTAAAAGTTTTGTCACGTCGAGTAGTTTGATAGTTCACCAGAGAATTCACACGGGTGAAAAACCCTACGGTTGTAAAGTATGCGGTAAAAAATGTTCCACATCGAGTGCGTTGGAAGCTCATCTTAAAATTCACACAGGTGAAAAACCATTTAGATGTAAGCAGTGCGGAAAAAGTTATCTCCGGTTCGAGAGGTTGCGGACTCATAAGAGATCTCACACAGGTGAAAAACCATACGATTGTAAACAGTGCGGAAAAAGCTTCAGCCGATCTGATACTTTACTTTGTCATAAGAGAATTCATACGGGTGAAAAACCATACCGATGTAAGGAATGCGGTCAAAGATTCCGAACGGTAGGTTCTTTGATGTGTCATCAGAGAACTGAAACTGGCGAAAAATTGTACAAGTGTGAACAATGCGGTAAAAGCTACGGAACATTGAGTACTTTGATGGGTCATCGCACATCTCACTCGGATGAGAGACCTTTCACATGTAAACAGTGCAGTAAAAGTTTCCGGAGGGTGGATAGTTTGGCAGTCCATGAGAGAATTCACACGGGCGAAAGACCTTTCAGTTGTAAAGAGTGTGGTAAAAGTTTCCAAACGTCGAGTTATTTGATTGTTCATCGTAGAACTCACACGGGTGAAAAACCTTTCGAATGTGAAAAATGTGGTAAGAGATTTCGGACGACGAGTCATTTGATTGTTCATCGGAGAACTCACACGGGCGAAAAACCTTTCACATGTAAACATTGTAGTAAAAGCTTCCGAACATCAAGTTATTTGAAAGTCCATCTGAAAATTCACGTAGATGAGAGTACGTTAGAACTCACCGACTCGAGTAATTTGAAGACTCATGTCAAATCTCACACCGATGAAAAAAAGTTTCTATGTGAACGTTGCGAGAAAGGTTTCAGTACATCATGTTCATTAAAAGTTCATTTGAGGACACACACAGGTGAAAAACCATTTGAATGTCAACATTGCGGCAAATCTTTTTCCAGATCAGATGTGTTACAAGTTCATGCGAAAACTCACACTGGTGAGAAACCTCCGTATAAGTGTGAAGAATGCGGTAAAGGATGCGTCTCGTCGTATGTGTTGAAAGTTCATTCAAGAATTCACACGGGCGAAAAACCGTACAGATGTGATAATTGCGGTAAAAGTTTCCGAACGTCGAGCAATTTCATATGTCACCAGAAAATTCACACGGGCGAGAAACCTTTCAAATGTAAGCAGTGCGGTAAAAGCTTTCTATCGTCAAGTTATTTGAAAATTCATCGAAGATCTCATACGGGTGAGAAACCTTACGACTGTAAGAAATGCGGTAAAAGTTTCGTTACATCGAGTTGTTTAACGTTGCATTGGAGAAGTCACACGGGTGAAAAACCTTATAGATGTAAACTATGCGGCGGACATTTCGGTACATTGAAGTCATTAAAGAAGCATGTGAGCACTCACTCCGGTGTGGAAACATTTAGTAAGATTTATTATGATAAGTATCCAGAAACTTTTACCAAAATTACTCATAACGAATCCACGATCGCATGTTTGAACTGCTCAAAAACGTTCGAAGATGTTGGCGCGCTGAGAGTTCATGTTCTGAGATATGTTGATAGCGTAAAACATAATGGATACGTTCAAAAATGTTACCCTTCTTTCGTATGTTTAAATTGTTCTACTGTTTTCAAGAATATTGTTGATTTGCATGTTCATTTACGTCGATATTACGGATTCTGATTTCGTGCAATTTGGTATTCGGTTTTATAAGTCATTGACAACCTCGTTTGCAGGGCCACAATTGTGGTCGTTTCGTTTATGTTCATATTTATATTTTATTTAAACCAGAGATAATGCGCTTGGATGATGTGCTAATTTGCGAATCTTAATATTTTGTTAATGAAATACTAATTTTAAAATCTTTTTTCTAACCTGTCCTGTTTACATCGATTTTAGTAGATAACTGAGTATTCTATATAATACAAAATGAAAGTTAATGTATCTATTGAAATTTTTATAAATACTTGTATATAAAATAAATTTTTTATTTCGCATATTTCATCATAGCCCGTTCTATGATGTTTCATAGACCTGTTTAATTTTCCATAGCCCATCTATGATTTTCGATTGATCTGTTCCACTTTCCATTTCCACGATTATTAATGTAAAACTTTTTAAATTTATTTGTTATAATTAAAATTAATTGTTTATTATAAAAGAATTGTTGAAGTAAGCGGTGATTTTTAAATTTATCTCTTAGCGAACTTTCCGGTAAATACGATGCGCACAAAGCCAACGCGCAAGAGATCTCTCCATATGAAGTTAGCAGTTATCCCTAACGGCGAATTTCAGGCGTTACATCAAGTTTTTTTTTTAGGGAAAATGATGATGATACAATAATTTATTTTTCTCATTTTTGTTCTATCTAACATCACAACCCGTATCTTTTATTTTATGAGTTATAAATGATGTAAATTATATACATCAAAATATAGATGGTTTTAGAAATTAAGCACTGTGGAAAAATAAAAATTCAATTTTTTATAAGATATAAGACTTCTATATCTTTTTTTCACAGCCTATACCACTTGCAGCTTTATTTTCTTTCATCTATTTGTCTCCATTTTGAATTAATTTTTTAGCGTGCAATAATGTAAATTTGATCAGTTTTGTATTTTTTAATTACTTTTTTTTCTTGGGTTTCAGTGCAGTAAAAAAATAAACAATAAAAAAAAAACATCGGAATTACACTTTTTTCATTTTTTTTATTCAAAATGTTGTAAACAATCTGGTTTTCCTCTGCCGGGAACGGATCGCAGCGCCTCTATCACCTTTTAATGAACTAAACGAATCTATACAACTTTTTATTTTGCATTAGGATGAACAAGTTCTTCCGTGCTACTAAATAACGAAAAAAGAAAGAAAAAAAGGAATTCCAATTCCTTAATTCTCTAATTCCGAATTATAAACACTGAAACAATCAACTAACCAGCACAGCTTTGTTTTGATTTGCAAAAGCAAGTTTTAGAACAATAACAAAAATAACAACGAACAGGTAATGTTTTTTATCATTTATAACCTCTTTAAGAAAAACAAAGATTAAAATATAATAATAATAATAAACAAAACATGATTTTCTTTTCCATTTCCATTCATTGTTTATTATAAATCGAATTAATTTTTCTAGAAACATTTCCTCTAGGACTGAACAATCTTCAAAAAATCAAAATTAAGTTTCAAAACATCAAAGAAGAAATTTTTGCCAGTACGAGTTTCCAGAGAAAACTTTGAGCTGGTTGACATCATCACGAAAGATGAAGGTCAATTCACAGAAATACAAATTAAAAAAGGCATCGGATGGTTCGCACAAGAAATCAAACGATCAGCCACAAAAAATACGACGCAACTTAAAAGGCATTGTCATGAAATTAGTTTGAGTGTACATATCATTCATGCAAAAATAAATCACAAAATCATATTCCCACAGGTGAGCGCACCCACAACTGTCACTTAGGTTCCCCAGAAATTAACAGAAAATCCAAGGCTATCTGCTTGTGCTGCTCAAAGACGTTTGATGACATTTATAGATTGAAAGTTCATCTTCAGAGATATTTTTCGAATGTAAAGCAAATGGTTTCGGCTCAGAAATGTCGTTCTAAAATTGTATGTTTAAATTGCTCTGCCAGTTTCAGCAACGGTGAACGATCATTTTCGTAGTTATTACAAGACGGACATGAATTTTGTGTAATAACATGTAATAACAGCTTTACAAATTTGACATTAGATATCGCTCTTTAAAAGAGGTAGACAAATTTAAGTATTATTTTACGACTGTTAAATGGATTATTAATTTCTTACAATGGACGAACGGACGAACAATATTTGAAACAAAAGACATAAAATGTTTCTAATTTCAATTGATTTCATTTTTTGTACCTTTTGTATTTTGTATTATATAAAAAAAATTATTTTTACTTTGATTAACTGAAGCGCCATCTGCACTCACAGAAAAAACCATTTGAGTCAAGAAACAAATTTTCAGTCAAGCATCTTAACATCTTGAAATTTTTCCAAGACAATAAAGTCTAATGGCAAAACGATAACAATTTTTAGTCAAGACGTTAGAGTTTGGAATGGAAATTAATTATTCCTGTTCGTCGCAAAATAAAAAATGAAAGACAATCATAGCGAATATTTTGACGGGTATTTTTATTGAACGAAGCTATTCGCACGGCAGAGTATATAAGAGTAGATGAGAGTATATGAGAGTACACGAGAGTACATGAAGGAGTATATGAGATTTTATGAGAGTATATCTGGGGCTGTGAGGAAAAACCAGTTAAGTGCTTTCTTGTACAATTAAATTAAAAACATATTTTACGTTGTTTTTTTCTCTACTTCTATAAGACGAACTCAAAAAAGAGTTTCTATGGGGACCAAAAAACTATAATTCACATGTTTTAACATTCAGAACTCTAATTGTTTTCTTTTTAATATTTTCAGTATGCCAACGCTTACCCAATGTTGGCGCGATGTTGTCGAACAGCGTCGGAACGATTTTACCAACGTCGTGCCAACGTCGTTACGACTGTATTATTCTGCTTGGGTACTTTTCCGTAAGGAAGAAGCCATGAAGCTTACACTATTCAAACATAGTTAATACCTTATCGAATCCGCAAAAAAAGTTTCCCGCTTGGATTATGAAATTTAGCCATGAAATACGTTTTTATATAGCTTAATTCCGATGTGAAATGTGAAGGGGCCTGTGAGCACGGTGATTACACGAGTTTTGTCCCTTGACAATTTTAATATTCTAAACCCTGACTTTTTTATAAATACGAAATTATGTTATCTTAGTACTAAAATTGTATGAAAATTCAAGTTCGAACTCGAATTTTCTGTTTTATTTTCAAGACTTTGCGCCAGGGAATTCCCTCTACTGTTGAACCGATGTAGGCAAAGAGGATATAGCTTGATCTCATGCAGACGCCATCAGTGACACAATCGGCGTCAGAACAATTTTAGATTAAAAGTTCATTGTTTATGAAACAAAAATTAAAAAGAAATTAATTGATATGATGAGTTGCCAGAAAAAAATGCGAAAACTCACCAATTGTTCATAATTTTGAAGTGGTACCCCCTTAGATTAAAAATTGGCATCATATTTTGATGATTCGTACAACTTTTTTCAAATTTCGACTGTATGAAAGAATTGTTTTTATTTTTAAACAAAATACTAGTATATATTTTAAGCATTTTACCTGGCAGCGGAAAACTCTAATTGATCAATGGAGTTATGGAACTTGTGGATTGAAAAACTATCTGTAAAGTTGGGTCTGTCAACAGACCCAGTAAAGACCCCATTCTTTGTCTGTGCAATTACAACTACGCACGTGATTAGATGAATTTATGTACTTTTTTGTCACTTTTCGACAAGCGATCTTCAATGTATGTGCAAATAAAAAAAACGGCCACGTAGCTAACAATTTTCAATTTAGTGGCATACCTCTGAAAAAAATACACGTGTACCTGAGACTCTTTGAAACACGATAGAAAAAATATTATTCAATTTTTAAAAATTTTTTTTAATATTCGTTAGAATTAAGTGATTATGAAAATGTCTGCGTCGTCTTGGTGTCATGTTTTATCTGTCATATACTTAGATACCAATGTACGGAGCCAGAAAATTTACGCGCGAGAAATTCTGAGCGCCAAAAATAGTTTTTTTCTTCTGTTGTTGAATTTTTATATTAACGAAATAACAAAAAAATCAAGCCGTTTCATGTAAACGTTTTTAATCGACAATTTTGAACATTCTTTGAATTCAATAATGAGATCTCAAGACAAACAGAAACGAATCAAAAACTTATCTGCTGTTACCATTCCTAATTAAGCTTCAATAAAGATTGGTTCACAAGATTATTACACGAATAAATTTTTATAAAACAACATCCTTATAATTTCATTGAATTATAAATACTAACATTAACTATTTATATTTTAATCATGAATTTGAGATTTAAATATGAGTTTTTTTGCTGAAGTAAGGAGGGATGGATAAAAACAAAGATATCATGATCGAACAAGATATTTCAATGACGCTAACAATATTTATTAAAAATTTTTATTTTTCATTTATTTAATCATAATATGTTTCGTCGCTATCACCATACGGTGTTTCATCACTGTCGTCATCATGTTGGTGTCTATGTTGTCGCCCATGCTTATAGTATCCAAAGTTGTTTCCCAATTGTGATCCAGGCTGA
>JAPYZS010002392.1:0-18639 GCA_030522925.1 Trissolcus japonicus
AAAATATAAACCGAATATTATACTTATTGCCGGAATATATTTTACATACAAAAAATATATTTTATTTATATTTTTAAAATATATTTTCGTCCGTGCGAGAAGGTTCCAAGCTTCAATTTGGCCTAAAAAAATTTTTTTTAATGGAATGGGTCAAAGTTATGACAATTTGAGAAAAGCAAAATTTTAGGGGTGGGGATCGTTAATTGTTTTGTGGAGTGTATAATCCGGTAGCAAAGAAAGGCTAATTAATTTAAATCAATAAAAATTAACATGTTCTAGTATAAAAAGTACGTCATTTTTCATTGATAATAATTATAAAGGTTGTTCCAAACCACCCGTACCACTAAACTGTACACCTTTTAGGGTTTATGTGATGTATTTAAGTGATACGGGTGGTCTGGAAAATCCTATGTACCGGTTAAAAATTCACGATACTTTGTAGGTATCATTTAAAATGTTCGACCGTTCATTTTTACTATTTTAAATTGTGAAAATCCATATTCAGAAACGTTATTTTTAAAATGTACCCATAATATAAAATATTATGAAGATTGTATTTTGTAGACTTATTATTTATATGACAATAGCAACGATGAAATGTTTCATCTGTTATCCCTTCGTTTTTCTTTTTTTTTACTTCACGATGTTGTATTTTTTACAACTTTTCTTTACTATATTAGTACAGATATAACATATCTTTACTAATAAAATATAATAAATTTCAATTTATTTAATAGAAAAAACAACGATTCCTTTTTCTCCGTACAGGGGAAAATGAAATTTTTTTAGTTAATTAGTTCAAAACAAATGAGTCAATTATAGCCGGACGGTATTATTGTTAAAAATGAAACAAACCTAAAACTAAACCGCTAAACAACAAGGATCGAATTCTGTGGATAAAGCGTTCTTCATTTTAATTGATAATTTCCTGTGACTTCGCAGACGCATCCACGTTGTACGTTAATGGATCGCAGCAGCTGACAGCCCTGATGCCGGAAGACTCGCAAACCCAAGCGGAGGAAGTCGTGGTACGCTTCAGGACAACGAGACCGCTAGGACTCTTGTTGGCCACGAGTTTGGAAAACAGTGTCGACAAATTGCAAATTTCTCTGGAGGATGCCAAGGCAAAATTGCTGCTACGCATCGGCGACCGTGAAAAGGTAAATTACGATTCTTTCTGTATATATTGCGAATTTATCCTATATTAATTCTCAAGTCGTATTCTTTAAAGAATGAAAATGCAAATGCCGAGAGGGATATTTAAAGTGTTAGATAAGAATATACACCTTTTCAACCAGATTAATTTTATAGAAATAATAGATAATATTTTCTAGATAGAAAATAATATTTTCTAGAAATACATTTTGCTAAAAGCAAAGAACATGAAGACATATCGAATGATTTCTAGATTGTTATCTGGCTTATATATTATAAAAAAACTTATACAACTTTCTCAATTAAATGAACTTAAATATAAATTTTTTCATTTGTATATATCAATATACAACTATTATTAATATATGTACATAACATATTGGACCATTGAGTATATTAGTTGTACATTAATTAAAAAGAATTAACGGAATGAAATTATAATAAGTATTACAAAAGCTTGGTAGTATTTATTTTTTAATTGTTGTACAACAATAGTCAATCATCAATTATGGAAACTAATGTTAATTTAAACAAAACTGGGCTAATTCAGTTCATCAGTCTTGAGGAGTGGTATTGAATTAAAGTGAAAATTAAGATGTTCGAATAGAGTATAGCGGAATAGATATATTCAGAGCGTTAAAATGGGATTGCAGGAGGAAATAGAGGGGTTTGGAAAAATGATGTGCTTTAAGCCGGACAACTTATCGTCGTTTGTTACACACCATTGCTAGGCGACGGAACGCCGGTAACGAACGCTCAAATAGCACAGTCTCTGCGCAGAGATATTGGTTGAATCTTATGGGATCCATCAATGTCTTCCTGTTATCGCCGTCTCGAATGTATCACAGGCAAACGAGGCAATAACTCGGTTGTTACGCGAATACTATAGAAATGCCCGACCCTCTCGTTCAATTTGAATTTTCCGAATGTTTTATTCTTTCCTTTACCCTCACCTTCGTGTTTGTTATTTATTCTCTGTCTCTGCTTTCCTTCTGAAGTTTAATTTCGCGTGGAAAATCTCCCGTCGCGCGAATATTTATACACTCGCATTCCTTGAAGCAGAGGACGTGCATAACAATCAAGGGCAACAATGATTTCTTAACAACGACACACTTTTACATTGTTAAAATTCTCAAATGATATTTGGCTTCCATGACGCATTTGAAAATTGAAGCGTCGGATTCTATGACCGGACTTGCGTTCGAAGGATATGTTTTCAAAAAGAAAAAGAATCGAGAAAATTTTGGATTTTAATATACTTGAAGTGGCAAAGTTTTTTGTTATGATCTAAAGAACAACTTTGCCACTTCAATTGTATACATTTCAATGATATGAAAATCAACAATTTCCGATCAAATCTGGACCATATAATTTTAATAATTTGTCGTAAACCGAATAAGAATAGGACGCTTTTACTCGGCGAATGCCAATACTTAGAAAAGAATTATATCTTTTCGTGAATACAAATTTTCGGAGTTCAGCAATGCATCACACGACGTCGTGCGATGCTGAATGGATGTTCTATTTTACACAGCGACACTTACAACACATGATCCAAGTGAGAAGATGCGCAGCAGATTTGTGAGATTGAAACTTTTTCGGCTCCGTGAAATATATGGGATCACTTTTCAAACAACCCCAAAGATACATTTAAATATACTCCATTTGGTACATACTTTGATCTCGTTATTTCTGATGTTTCGTTTTTCATTTTGTTTGGTAAAATAAAATTAAACCTTCCGATAAAAAATGTTGAATCGATTATAATTACCATGTGATTAAAAACCAATATTAATCACATCCTGACGATTCTGACGGATATGCCACTCAATATTTTTAATCTAATTTATACCGACATAACTATACGATCCTACAAGCTATAACTGACGGGACTATAGAGAGCGCAATATCGTATTCATATAATGTTTTATGTGTCAAATTGAATATGAACCCAATGAACCTAAATACGATGAGTTCTGTTGTATATTTAGATTAAACTCTGATGATATCACTTGTTTGCGTCTACAGTTTTTGCGTGTTTATGCAACCCACGAACACACAATCAATCTACTTACGTTCATATAATAATGTCACCGGGCACTTATTTTATTCAATCATAAAATTCACTTTTAATCTAAATGAAACTCCCGTAATCAAATAAAATGGTCTTTTTTAGGTTACATTATACTTTTTTCTTTTGAAAATTTAATAATGATTGGACGAATCCGCGAAATGGCGTCGTAAGTTTTCTGTTTTAATTTCAAAAACTGACTCATATCTCATGAGCAAATCGCAAATTAAAACTCATCACGTCGTGTTAAAATTGCGTTAAATGTATCTCAATTTTGGTAATCAAGATACCTCTTTTGAAATGCTTTCAAAGTAGAGTAGAAATCTTAAAAAGTATTGTTCGACATTCAAAGTTGGACGATTGAAATTATAAAACTTTTTGTGTAATTTGATTTAAAGTTTATTGACTCAAATAACAATGTATTATTAATTACTCAATGAAAAGAAGAAAACAATTTTAAATGGAGTTTCATCATAGTTGTTCTTTTATCGCAGTACTTATTATAAAATAAATTTTTTATAATTATAACATTTTATATAAGTATTTTCATTTGTTTTAATTTGTTACAGACTATGTACACAGGACAAGGCCTAAACGATGATATGTGGCATACTGTGAAATTTTCCAGGAGACTGAGATCACTAAGATTTCAAGTAGACGATGATCCTGCCAAAGAAAGTGAGTAATCCCTAATAACAAAAATATAATAAGAAGTAATATTTTACTATCAGAAATAATTAGATCCAAGTCGAACAAGAAATTCAGATAAATACTCATCACGTGAAAATTAATCTTTAATCAACGTTTAATTACGCAGCTGCTATAGTTTTATTAAAGCTTTTATAACGTTTAAATTAAAACACCCTTAAATTAAAAGTTGATGGGAAAAGTAACAAAAGGAAAGGAAAGATCCAAAAGATAAAAACTGGACGAAATCTTCCGTTCATTTTGCGAACGATGTTCCGTACAATTTCATTTCAAAATTGTTTTGCAGTATTGAATTTAAATGAACGTTAATAATGATTTTTTTATATATACTATATTCCTTCAATCACAATTCAGTTACTTTAGCTAAATTAAATAAAAACCAAATTTTTTGGTCACTTTTATGAGTATACCACACGTGATCAAAATAATGTAATCATGAGTATTAAAAGCTTTTTAATTTAACTTGAACCGCTTTGTGGCGCACAATCGTTAACTATACCAGTACTATCAATTCAGTTATACATTTTGTACATATTTTAAACTTTTTCGATACCTAAAAAAACGTGAAAAAAAATTGCATGAATAAATAAAATACCAATATGACGATTTTATTTAAATATATTTATACAAATAGAAAGGCTTAATGAAAAAACTTTACTTGTTTTTAATTGAAAAAAGAATAATCCAAAATCTCCATTGCGAGACAGACCAGAGGATATCAAAGATATATATATTTTAATGGCAATGGCGTATCCTTATTAACCATCTAATGAACGCCAATTCTGCAGGGTTTTTGTGGGAGCTATAATATTACGTAGAGCTTAACAAATCTTCCGCAAATCAGAATGAATGTTCCCTGAATAAACCGCACGAAAATTCTCCAGCGCCGAATCAATAATAATTTTCTCAAATATATTTTTCTGTGCATCTTGGTACAGCGAATTGTTTTGAAAATAATACTGAAAGAAGGTGACAAATAGAGCCAGAATATGTGAAAGCGGTAGGGTGCATGTGTTCATGTTCATGTTGCTATATATATAGATTAATGCGGCATTTGTCTTAAATTAATTGAATCCCGTTCGTTTGTATACGTGTAAGCATAAGCATTTTACGGCATCACTCTCTTTCGCCAGCGGTTCAATCTAAACTCGTGAGCAAATTTTGCAATTTATAGTTTCCCCGGGCAGCTTCTCCGCGGCCGAGTTTGCGGTAAAGTTTTGCGGGAGCGCAATATATAGAGTGATAGAACGTTTGGCGAAATGACGACGAAACTGCGCAAAAGGGAATTGGGCATGTGTGCGGAGTACAAGCACCTACGATACACAAGTGCTATATTTCAGATGCGAGTCTCTCCGTCGGCGTTTTGGTCCGCGTCAATCCACTTTGCCTACCTCTTCCCTCTCGAAAATTCATGCTAAATAGGGCTTTGGAAATATACAATACACAGCGCTATTTTACACTCCGCGTGAAATTACGCCCGCAAAGCTCTTGACCATATCCGATTAATTGCTTTCGACGCCTGTTTCGCCAATTCAGCGGAATCATTTACGAACGTGCGGCATGTTACTTCATGGAGTAGATCTTACGCGCCGATTCTTGAGGATCCGCGTCGACTTAACGTTCCTTTCGTTTCGGTGCAATTAAGTGTTCGAGATTTGTCGGAGAAACTTGGCGCAGCATATTTCCGACGGTCATGAATTTTGTCAGCGTTATATTAAATTAAAATATCCTGTATACGTACACTCAAGTATTTACGCTCGTTAAAAACCCTTCGTGACGTTGATGCAATCCTATACAAAACTATATTCATTTCAATCGCAGCCAAAGTTTTAAGCCCACTTATCGCGCTTGTTTTCTGCGCCGTAGAGTTCAGTTCAAGAGAAATTCGATTAAACGCGAAAGTGTCGCAATAAGTAAACTTATACAATTTTGTTTCATGATTAAATTCTCTAAATAATAAGATTTTGAAGGTAAATATTGTTATAATATGTGATTTGTTAAATTAAATTTCGCTAAGAGAATAAGGGGCGCCGGAAAAGCTATATTACAAATAAATTAATGTTAGTTAGAAAAATGTTATACCTTTTGGTACTGCAAATGCATTTAAGATTTTATTTTGGAATTAAAAAAATGGAATTCTCGTCATGATACCATGTTTTAGGAAACCTATATTTTTGAGAGGCAGACGATTAGTCTAATCGTCTGAGCTATAACCAAGACAACTTCTACTCGGGGTCTGTTCTCCTGATCGTAAAAGTACCAAATTTCCTAAGCAGGTGTATATAATCCTGAATCCGACCGATCCCAATTCGAGAGTTGTAGATATTCTAAACATTAAATTTATTTGGGGACGAACAAAGTCATTTATTGTAATAAAAAAACAGGCTGAGATTTGTTTAGAAAGAATTGATTTTTCATTGGTCGCCTGCATATGGCATTCGCTTAAGATACACCTGTCTAGTTGGCCAGAGCTATTATGTAAATGACTTTCTCATGCCATCCCATTGGATGTGTAGAAACGGCGAAAACTGTTCTGACTAATAGAATCGTCCAAGTACTAATTTCGAATCCCGCCTACCGTTCATCCATTTGAATCTTCGGAGAATTTTTTGTATTTTGAGCGCCTAATAATTCAATAAAAATGAAAAATAAATTGAACAATTTTTCCATTACATAATAATTATACAATGTATAATTATATGAATATTAACATAAAGATTAACATTTAATCTAATTATGGAAATTCAATAGGTTTTTATAATCACAGACAAAGCAATAACAAAAAACAAACAAAATATAAATTAATAATAATATAATAATAAAATGATGACGCGTCAATGACGAAATTCAACCGTATTTCATACTAGGCTTCAAGCGCGCCTACTATTTATTTTATTTTCAAAAGGTTAAATAAACAAACTGTCATATTAATTCCAAAATTTTTTAATTCTACCCGTCAACCAAAAAATGAATAAACCGACGACAAACTACTAACTTCAGGCGACCACGACTTTTTTTTTTTGAAAAATGGAAAAGGATGGATGGGAACATAATGAGAACACAACGTAACATTGTTTGTTTAAATGTAATGATGATGAAACACGAAGTAATTTATTAATTTAGCCAACATGTTAAAATCACTTCAATATATTAAACAACAAATTTAATTGATATTAACTTTTACACATCGGCAACAATTCAAAATTAATGTTAATGTAATTAACATTAATTAATGTTGTTAAACAGAAAAGTAAAAAATATATAAAATGAAAATTAATTTTAAAATTATAAAATAAAATGGTTTACGTAAAACTGTGCACAATCACGTTAAGGGGAGGGCTCAAACCTCCGGATATACTTTCAAAACGAGTTCAGTTTGTGAGCCAACATTCGATTCTTCTCATAACAAAGAATCTGCTGATATGTTTTTTGTTGTAAAAAATTATCAAATGTTGGTTCACAAACTGAACTCGTTTTGAAGGTATCACAAGAATTTAACTAATAAACAAATTACATCAATGACAGACGATTTTCATCACGTAATAAAAAGAAGTTGTATTTTGTATATAAATTCAAAATGCGACAACAATAATGAAAATAAAGAAGAACGAATCTGAAGAAAGCTAGTTCCCTTGGAGCGCTTTTGCCTTTATTCGGCCAAGTTCTCTTTCGTTCTTTCCACATAGCACTGCTGTGGTACAATCGCCATGTAAACGAAATCCGGTGCAAGGGCTTTGCGAATATTTGCTGAAACGTTTTTTCGTCTATAATGCATCAGCTTTTTAACTCAAAAAGAGAGAAAAGTAAAAGATGGCATAAAATATACTGCCCAGCAGCAGTACACAGTGTATGATATTCATATGTATATATATATCAACTGCATTCGCGTTTAGTTCGTCGCTGACATGGGAAATATTGCTCGCGTGTTTGCAACGGTAAACAAGATATGACAGAAATATAATCTTTTATATATTCATAATCTTCCCATATCTATCCCATGTTTTTGCATTCGCACCAAGCTATAGTCTAAAAATGTTTACATGCATGAAAAATCGTATACTATAGATCGTAAAAAGTTGACATTTTTGTTAAGATTTTTATTTTTCAAATCGATTGCTGCATTAGAAGATATAAATTTTGAGAAAATTTCTGAAACATCTTAAAAAGCGATAAAATATTTCAAAAGAAGATTCTTGTTTTTTTTATCATAAAAAATTTTCATGCCTTTTGAAATAAATAAAATCGATTGAACGTTTTTTCGCAAAAACAGTCATATAGTTATAAAATATAAATATTATTGGATCCAAGAGAGAAATAAAAATAAGACAAAATGAGATTCAGCATTTTATCAAACTGTTGAAAAAAATCTTCGGTTTTTATATTTCGCTCATCTTATTTGTTGCCATAGAACTTCTTTCTGATTTTTAATTAAAAACTGTATATCTATAAATATCAAATGGCAATAAAACAATATTTATTAATAAGTTATTCATTCTTATTGAGTATAAGTTTTTATTGAAGTTTATTTTATATGTGTTTTTTTGTTGTGAGCTCATAAATATTTTACTGGCACGACGCGTAATCTATTCAATATGTTGGCACGTGACAAAAAAACATAAAACAGTATTTGATCAAGTATAATAAAAATGTTTGTTATACGTTTTTCTTCTGATTTTCAGAGTTATAGAGAATATGAAAATCAATGCAAGTTTATTCAGGATATCGCATGAACTTAACGTTTTAACCCCTGGAGGTATGCGACCGTTTATTTGTATAAGAAATGCGCTGATTTCCTCTTGATTCTATATTTTGAAATCAAAACAAACGAAAGCTTATTTCATTTAACTTGAATTCTAAAATTATTTTCATAAAAATTAGAACATCAATACAAAATAAAAATAAAATATAAACAATTGAAAAAATATTTAACGTTAAAATTATAATTTTAACATCATAATTTGATAGAAATCGTATTTTTCATGTATATAAAGTTTATTTAAATAAACTGTAAATATAGTTTAAATATAAATTCTATTATTAAATTAAAAGTTATGAGTTACATATAAACTATCAACAAATGCATTTCAGTTGTTACGAAAATCTTGTGTATATTTTACAGTGAAGCAGCTTGCAGTATACAGCATCAAACCAAGTACCAAATAATCACACCAATTAACATTCATAAAGACGCACGTCACGCTCAAAGAAATAGCTTAGAATTTAAATCACTTGATTCGGACATGAGCTTTTTTTAAATAAATTTCGCCTCTATTCTAGTCCATAAAATTTCAAAAACCTAAATTAACCCTTTGACCCATAGTGTGCCCAAAAAGGGCACACCTCTGGTTTTTTTCATAGAAAAATGAAGTTTTTTTATGAAACTTATTACTATAAGGTTTTAGGGGCCGATGAACACGAATTTGAAGTCAGATTTTCGAAAAAACAAAATTGCGGATCAAATATGGCGATTCAAAAGTTGAATTTTGCTGTAATTGATTTATTTTTCATTTTTCTAAAACAGAAACTTGTAAAAGAGAGTATTTCGGGTTTCTTCAAGCAAATCTAAAATAATATTTTCAAAATTGAAAATGGCCGCCAAGATGGCGGACCAAAAACATCAAAAATAAACTGTTTACTATATGAAAGTCGGTATATTAGGGTTTTTGACTCGTAGATCACGAATCTGACATCAGATTTGCGAAATTCAAAATGGCACATCCAATATGGCGGACCAAAACTCGAAAAAATGACCTGTTTACTATGAAACTCGGTATTTTAGGGTTTTTTGACCCGTAAATCACGAATCTGACATGTGATGTTTTAAATTCGTATTCAGCGATGAAAAAAACCCCTATATGCAAATTTTGGAGCATAATGATACATTAGAAAAATGTATGAGTCAAAGGGTTAATATTTTAGAATTATTATTCAGGCGGACATTAAATGTAACATTTCGTAATATTCTTTAATATCTATTATGCCCGTCTAATATTTTCTAATATTTTATTTTGAATAGCTTGTACTAGAGTAGCTACAAATTTATTGTTTGTTCAAACAACGCGCTATTTCCGAGACAAGGTTATTACTCACAATTAATAAATGATGAATGTATTTTTTATTCACCATTTTACTTTGTATACGTTTATCTTTGTTGACCGTAATTTGTACTTTTCTAATTCTCTCCGCCGTTCGATCTCCGAATTTAAAAAAACGGAACACGGAACGAACCTATATCATGTTTGACAGGTATGTTCGATTTTCCGTGTTCGTTTTTCATCAGTTCATCCAAACAAGATTCCTTCCGGCATAAAAGTTCATTTTTTTCTTCGTTTATTTATCGATGTTATATTTAATTTCAATCGTTTAATCATTGTTCATTCTGTTAGGCATTTTCAAAATTTGTTTAAACAAAGCTTATGTTCCCGGCCCAATTCACAAAATAGAAAATAATGATTGGTGAAAAAACACATTGCGAAACTTTACATTAGAATCATAATATAAATTATAACTATATATGTTTGCATGGATACCAAAATTTTCTATATAAAATCGGACGAGCAATTATAAAAAGAACACGAAGAGCAAAACAAAATTCCAAAAACAACATAATCTCCTGTGAGAAATCCGTTCGCGATTTCACAAGATATTTTAGATATTTGCGACCTTGGACTTTTATAGACAGACCTCCATTTCGATTCAAGATTTCGTAAACGAGTGTTCCCCACGGTCAGTATCGCGCATTCAGTTGAGTTGTCATTGAATCTCTTTTTTGATATGATTTTCTGTTACAATGTTACTGAAAAATGTGTTCTTACTCGCTTCTCTCTGGAAATAGATAAACGTTGCATTATCAATTCAAGTGTTTCATAATCCAATTCCACAGATACTTCTTCATAACTATGCTGACTTATGATTTTAATGTTAAATTACAATTTTACAAATTGTTCAAAGTAACTCAAAAGATATTTATATATAAGTATTCTTATAAATTCTTCTAAATTTGCAATCATGAATACTGTATATGATCCTGTGCATTTTAAAATGTATCAAAACGCGCGGAAGTTCACTACGCGATTATGTGTACCCTCTTATTCAATATTTTCTTAAAATTTGTAAGATTCCGAACATATATAAATAAAAAATTATAAATAAATTAATTCAAATAAATGAGAAATTCTTCAATTTTTCAATTTGAAGGCAGTGCAAAACTGCATTTGTTTTAAAAATTTTTGAAAAATTAGAAATTGTAAGAATATATCTGAACGAAATTTCTGCATATGTATAAATTGCGCATTTTGACACTTCAAAATTCACACGAATTTTCCCCGTCATGGACAGTGTTCATGATTGCGAATTGTTTTCCATGAATATTTTGACACATTTGAAACGATTTTTTAAATCTCGCAATCAATTTGTTGATTGCATTCGTTATAATGCAATTTTAAATAACACATCAGTTCAAAAATATATTTTCAATCCACCAATAAATTTTGGCATATATTTTACAATTATTATTATATATGAACAAAAATAAATTTACAATAATGTAAATAATGTATTATATTTTTGAGTGAAAATATAAAAAATTAGAAATGATGATGAGAAAAGATGTCTGAAAATATTTTCCGTATTACGTTAGTTAAATTAGATATATTGTAGAGACTTTCATCTTATTGTTGATTGAAAGATCATACCCAAATAATCCAAAATTTATCAAATAAAAAAAAATCCAAGACATTTATTTAGCTTCAACATTCACATGATTTCCTGTTATAGATCCGATGATAATTCTTTGTCACGATTGACTCGCCGAAATTTGTTTCCATCCAAATAAACGTATTTGTATGTTTGTTATGCTATCCTAGGAAACTAGTCTACTAATGTCATATAATTCTTCATTTTTTTAATTAACTGCGATGCCAAAAGTGTCGTTGTTTCCGCATTTTCAATTCTGAATGCAAATAAAATGAGATAACAAAGTTGAAATCAATGTAAAATCCTACAAATTTTCAATGCAAAAGAAAACCGTCGTTCAACCAGATGCGACTTTTTTGTCAATTCGGAATAACATATATACATCAGTTTCAACAATCATAACATTGTCGCACGTATGTACATTTTTGCAAATTGTGCGAAACAATTTTATCTGTCAATAGCTTGACATTTCCATGATTTTCTCAATATTTTCTATTTTGAAACAACTGTGTTTGCTTATGCTTTTCAATTGAGTGATATAAAATTATCAATGAAAAAAGTTTTGTTGACTATTCATTTACAAAAAGAAAAATTATTCGTGTCGACAATGCCAAGCTCTGGCCGGGCCACAGCTTGGCATTCACTTTCTCATCGACATACCGCTCTGTTAGCCCGTATTCAAAAATCCTTTCAATATTTTGCTTGAGGCAGGTCAATACTTTTTTTCTTATCTTACATCTGTTCTTTAAACTCTTCCTCGTCTACGGAACGTTCCTTCATCAGTATGCGTTCTTGTTACATTGTCAGTTGCTCAGCTTTTTCGCGATGCGTATACGTATGCCTACCAAATTCACTACTCAATTAATCAAGATTATTGTACTCATATATTTTCGAATTCGTAATTCAAAGTGTTTATTTTACTATATTGTGTAAAAAATTATTGAAAGGTGAAAAAATTGATACAAATTCTCTACTTGCGGTAATATTTTCTTTAATCTTCATTAATATATTAAATTTCATTCAACAAAAATATTTTTCATCTCTTCCAGAGTTCTTGGAAAGTTGCGAAATGCTTGCGTCGATACCTCAATTTCGCGAGGAGTTTGATAACCATAATTCCTTCATTTTCGCAAACCGTCGGCTCTGCAATCGAACAGATCAACAAAATCTAAGCCTCACGGTTGCTCTTCAAAAACGAGCTCTCAAGTTCTTTGACGCTAAGCCGACAAGTTTGCCGCGTTAATTGGTATCAGCGAAAATTCCTGGCGACTTGGCAGTTTGCTGCAAACATAACCGACAAATTGCAATTTCTCGTTTCATTGGGCTCAAGTATACGTGCACGACTTGCAATTTAGAGATACGGTAACACATTTATAGTTGCCAATTTATGTATGTGTATCACAATCAAATGCGATTCCAACCGAGTATGTACACGCAGAACACAATTCATGAACACCGTAAGAGATGACAACGAATTTTCAGTTGAGCGCGTATCAAATAACCGATGCCGACGCAGGTATAATATCAAACGCCACAGACCGACTACGTACGAAATTGGGCTCCACTCCATTGGATCTAGATTTACGTCTACCCGTCATACCATTTTGATAAATCGTGCTCGTTCGATTTCGTTGACCGGTCGTTCGTAACCTCGTTCAGATCGTAGTCCTCGAGTACCCAAAATGTTCGATTCACATGTACACGGATGCTAAATGCCAGTGTGACATGGTGTATCGTTCGCGTACGGTTGCATGTGCATTATATACATTGACAAATCATCCACAATTCTCTGCATCCAAAACGATCCCTGCGACATCTTATAAGGCGACAGCCAAAACTAATAAGCATTGTCTGCAGGTATTTCCGCGCTCAAAAAATGTTTACGGTTGACCTTCTTGATGAGACGATTTTTCAAAAAGGGTTGCAACAAAAAACAGTCGCAATCTGATTTTAATAAGAATCCGATTATTATAACCGGATTACATGCAGATTCTGAAAAATGAAAATATTCGAGTGAATACTTCAAATATATATTTGGACTGGATGAATGATGTATATTATGCTGGTTATCCTGAAAAAATATGATGGAATCCATAATAAAGGGTTACGCAAATTTTGTGCTCTTGAAATGTGTGAAAAAAATTTTAATTTTGACATTGGAAGTAAAATTGTTTCATTGAATTGTCGGTTTGGAAAGTATAATATTGTTGTGCAAATTGAATAGAAGATAAATAACGTTTCAGTTCAGAAGCTACAAGAGATATTAGGTATATTTAAGCGTTCTTGTGGGACGTAGAATTTTAGCCTTTACAAATAATGACAATAAAGAATAAACGGAAGAGAAATAACGGTACTTTATTTTCAAGCTCAGGCAGCCTTGTGTAATCTCAATGACAGATTTCACGCACAATTGAATGACAATACAGTGAAATGATTTTTCTGAACTAGATTCATAGGATAACATAATAAATTCGAAAGTAATTTTTACGTTGACTCAAGCAAAATTCACTTCATACCTGACTCCAACCAGACTTAAAACAGGATAACATCAAATGCAAGACAATTTTGTAGATCACAACTTAATGAAATTATATTGAAATATTGACCGAGAATGGCAAAATAATATTGAATATAAAATTACAAAGAATCACAAAAAGTGGAAATTAAAGAATAATATTTCCCTTTTTCGCCTTTTGGTTGTTTTGCTGTAAAGATAATTTAAACCTTTTGAATTTGTATTTGTCAAACATTGTGATATCATTATATTTATAATATTAGAAAAACAAAAAATTATATGCAAAATAACTGATGAGACAATCATCATATATAACGTCTGAATTGGTATTGCAAACGCATAAGTTTACATTGGTTTCATTCTATAATAGGATTAAGGGCCGAAATCCGTAAGTAAGCTTGCAGGTCAGTTCCTTTTCCCATTATGCGGTCAGCCAAGCCATTTCAAATTATACGGTCAATTACACTACAATGGTCTAAAATGACTTTTGTAAACAAGAATATTAGAGCCGCATGTAGAATTAGGAGGTTTTTTCTCAAGTTTAAGGATCCTTCCAAGCTTGCTTTATTTTTACTATCCAATTTCAGGACACTCAACTACAGGTATTATATACAACAAACTTTTAAATCACAGTTTTACCCTGATTTTATCATTTAAAAAAACAATTAACTAACTAATTATACATTTCATTACATGTTTCATTATGCATGCGAATATTATTTTTTTTACAAGTCTAAAATATTCGCTTGCATATATAAAAGAACTTTTTTATACTCCTGAATGAAACTGCTGTTATTGTTGCAAATTGTTGACCTATATAAGATTAACCTTATTTATAAAATATTTGTAAATTAAATACAAATTTAACGGTATTGAAAATGTACCATTGAATAAAATATAAAAATTTAATCTATAACTGCGGATATTGCCAACAAAGGAAACGAAAAAATTTGGAACTGAATAATTTTATAAAATTAACGATGTTATAACTTTAAAATATTATTAGTTAGAAAACCTAATTTCATTTTATTTTTTGATGTATACAATTAAAACGAAAATATTCTTTGATTCGAATTTTATAAAAAATGCACATTTTTAAAAAATGTACACAATTTTTTGTCGTTCTTTAATTGTAATAATATTAAACGATGCATTCGTTAAACATGCAATCCTGTTCGAACATCGATCGAAATACCTTTTTTGGCGTTACGTTGCTGCTCCACTCAAACAAATGAGCAAATAATGGGAATTCAGATAAAATAAAATAAAAAACAAACAACAAAATCCTGATAAGACACGCTGTATTCATTCTTAATATGTCATAAAATATAGTGTCAACTGGAGTAAAAGAGTGACACGAATTTGCAAAGTTCAGCTTAATTATGAAGTAAAACTGAATTATTCAAATTTATTTGGATCGGTTTCATACAGATGTTTTATTCGTATAAAATGAAAAATTGAGGCTTAATAATTAAAGTTTTTTATGCAATAAAAAATACTAATGTATTTCTCGACCACATAAAAAGTCACATTAAAAATTAATTGAATATGAGCAAACCAAAAAATGAACATTATTTCACACACATGATCATGCACAATCTATCCTTATATTTAAAACTTCAATATAACCCCAACTGTTTTGCTTCACTATACATTAATTTATAAAATATATATTAGTCGATTGTTACTTTTAAGGTGAAAGCTTTCATAACGTTATATCACATTATATAGCGTTATACGTCTACTCGTTATATAATAATATAAAATTAAAAAAAGAAGTGACACAAACTACATTTCGAATTTACATCAATTACCACGGTTGAACCTATATACTCATTTTAAGAAGAAGTAATAATACGAACATAAAGAATTAATCTCTCATTAATTACACATCTTTTATCCTTCTATTATTTGAATATAATAAAATAAATGATCGATCGCTTTTCTAACCAAGCAAAGAATTAAAATTAATATCGATAATGTGATGGTACCGAAAGCTCGCTCTAACATTTATTGTTGTGTACCGCTGAAAATGTCCCTTGCGATGCTTGCCTCACATTGTCACATACTCCAGCGTTATAGAAGGGCTACATGGAAATATCGATAATATATAGTGTATAATCGATATACGCTCGGTTTACCAATCAGTTGCAATATCGAAGTAGTGGAATGTTAGTGTTGTTCAATGAACTCCCTGGAGCGACAACTGCGAACTTCGAACATGCCATTAAACGGTCGCCGAGTATTCCCGTCGATATTGAGTCAGACGCCAATGTACTCAATTGGCGTGTGTCCTTGCCGATAGACTTAGACGTCTCGGCACGCTTTGACAAAAAACTGTATCGACCACTATATATCAAACTGCATAGACCATGAACTTCCTATTTTGTTCTTACATTTTAAACGATTTGTATTTTTCAAAATCTTTTCTCAAGAAGTTTTATTTCCCTTGTTCGACTTGTCCGAGAAATTTAAGTTTGAAAAATTGATCTTATTTTTATTACCACAATCTCATAATTTCAGAAATAAATTGTTTTATGTTACAGTGGAAGCTCCTCTGATGAATAGAACCTTACGGTTTCGAACGTTGCTTATCGGCGGGTACCTCCATGCCGGCGAAGACGTGCCTCATTTTGTTGGCCAGCTTCAGCAGGTTTGGTTTAATGGGTACCCTTACCTAGAAATTGCCCGAAGTGCCGGCTCACACCAGAGCTCACATCAAGGTGTGACCCCGATTATCAAGGTAACAGGAAAATTCGAGAAGCGAAACCATCCTGTTCATCATCCCGTTACTTTTACGTCGCAACACACCTTCGTCGGCCTACCTGTCTTGAAAGCTTATGTCGAGACCAATATTTATTTCCAGGTATACCAATTCATGAATCTCTTAAAAAAATTTATATTATTCTCCAATGAAGGTATATGGCTTTCAAACCGTGTTTTTGAATATCAAAGTTGACGCATTTAAATTTTTATAGCTTTTGAAAACAATCTTCTGGCAATGAGTGTTAAAATGTTATTAAAATGTTATATTGGGGGTAACTTTTTTCAGGCATGAAATGCGATTTATAAAAACGAATAGGATTTTCGAATAACAAAGTTACAAAATAACAAACAAAGATACAAAATGTGATAGAACAAATTACAAAATATCATATGTGACACTAATTGATATGAATTGTAAAACATGACGGTTGAAATGTCTCGTCAAAGGTTTGACTGCCTCTAAAATTTGTTACTCTATATATATATATATATATATATATATATATGTATATTCCTGCTTTTCAGTTCAAAACCAGAGAACCAAGCGGACTAATATTGTATAATGCTGGACGCGAACGTGATTTTATAAGTATTGAACTAGTGAACGGCCACATTCACTATATATTTGATCTCGGTGATGGACCTGTCAAAATCAAAGACAACTTGAAGACACGATTGAATGACGGCAAATGGCACAGCGTTGCTATTGGACGGCCCGCGCCTAAAAGGCACACCCTCGCAGTGGATGATCATTTGATATCTGTCACTAGTGCTGGCAGTAACGAAAATCTCGACCTGGATCGAATTCTTTACATAGGTAAGCCGAAAAGAAAAAAAAAGCTTCGAAATTACAACCATGATGGCCGAACTGGAGCGTATTGTAAAACGAAATGTCCATTTTTTTTAATTGGATGCGCGTTTGAAGTTCAGTACTTTCCTCTATGGAGTACATGTACAGCATACGTATGAAATACAGGTACATGTTATCTCGTTTTCACTGCAGGTATCGATTGTCGAAATGAAACATTATTTTTTTGCAAACAAAAGAATGAGATTGGGCGTTTTATACGAAGCAAGAAATATAGTTGTAAAACAAAAAAACACGTACGTCGATGATAAGGTTCACAAAATAATTGGGCTCGGATCGTTTTTTTTATCCATCAATAGAAGTATTATTTTTTCTAAATATATATTAATCAAGCATATAATAAAAGAAGGAAACAATTAGCAGTACCCATTTATTTGATCTTCTCAATTACATACACAAAAATATTGTCAACTTAAGAGCGTGTAACGTTCATTTCATGAATAGCTTTCAAAATCATATAAATTTTGTATATTGTTACGTCTTATATTATAATAAAATTGGGAATGCGCGCCCTTTAACCACAATATAATTCCCCTAAATCACTGTATGTTGTATTTTGGCTTGAGCCAAAGCGATATAACTCTTACTTTAGCGCAAAAGCTAAAGGACATGCTGGTTGCAATACTTCAGGATAATTATTTTGACAAAATATATACAAACGAAGTTTCCTTTTTTGATACACGTTTAAAAATAAATTAAAAACCATTTGTATATACAAGAAACATTTGTCCATTTCTTGAATTAATTTGAATTATTACATTCTGCACCAGTGAATGGTCACCCCCAGTGAATGGCCACTTTTTAATATTTGATAAATAATCAAAACATATTTGTCATTCTTTATTTCGAAATTACACTTCA
>JAPYZS010002396.1:0-17175 GCA_030522925.1 Trissolcus japonicus
GTGCTGTGCGCACTTGAACCGTGTGCTGTCGTGCAGTGCGCACTTGAACCGTGTGCATTCACAGATGTGTGCACTTGAACGGTGCGGACTTGCAACCTTTCCAGATTTGTTATTCGAGTCAGTGCTAGTTCAGGATGCCTTTGAATCTATGACTGAAGTACAATATGTTGAAGAACTTACACAAGATGGTTTGCATCGACTCAATTCAGAAAATGACCAGGCTAAAACTATTGAGGGAGAATTGCAGATGGATCCTGATCAAAAAGATTATGAGGGACAACGGTCGCGAAAACGCAACGCAGCTCCTTCTAGATGGAAGGCAAATGAACGGAAACGGAAAAGACAGGCAGGAGAAGCTTACGTAAATGCAAAAGGGAAAGATACAAGAGCACGACAGATGAAAGAAAGCTGCAAAAATTGCAAGTTTTCATGCAGTAATAAAATTAACGAATCGCATAGAAAACGAGTTTTCGAAGAATTTTGAAAAATTGATTGAAAGATTGATTGAAAGAAGTGGGAGTATCTTGTACGCCAAGTGAAGTGTGAAAATGTCAAACGAAGAACTTCTCATTGGAAGTCAAGACGAAACATTTCGTGTTCCTATTCACTCAAAATTGACGGAACAATCACTAAGGTCCGCAAGAAAATGTTTCAACATTCGACATATCAGACAAGTGGGTAGACACAGCGTGCAAGAAGATAGACAAGGGAAATGTTATAACTGACACCTGAGGAAAGCACGAGTCCCGAAAAAACTCTCTTCGACTTTAATTGCACAAGTAAAAGAGCATATCAATATGTTTCCAAAAGTTCCATCACATTATACTCGACAGAAAAACGATCGGGAGTATCTAGATCATTCTCTCAACGTCAAGAAAATGCACAATCTTTATTGCAAATGGATGGAGGAAGAAAACCCAACAGATCGGTTGGCAACGGAACGTCAGTATCGGGACATTTTTCGAATAATTTCAATCTCCATTTTTTCAAGCCGAAAAAAGACCAATGCGACACTTGATTCGCCTGAGAGAACGCAAATGAGGAAGATAAAGCATCTAAACAAGTAAAGTATGACGAACATATTGCAGCTACAAAATAGGCGAGAAGTATGAAAGACGGAGATAAATATGCGGCAAACAAGGACTCCTGTACTTGCGTTCCTTGCTTCGATTTGCAAAAAGTGTTAAGTGCTCGTCGTGGAGAATCGTCCTCATTTTATTATAAGCGAGCACTCTCTGTATTTAATTTTACAATCTACGATTGAGTACGTCACCAAGGAAACTGCTACATTTGGAATGAAACAATCGGAAAAAAAGGATCAAATGAAATCGGCAGTTTCCTTTTAGTCTTCATCGGTAAACAAGCTGCTAATGGTGTCAAATAATTCATTTTTTATTTAAATAATTGTTTAGGGCAAAATCGGAATAGCTACGTTTTTTCAATGTATTTTTAGCATCCGTTAGGTACGATGTGGTACAATGTTAGGTACAATGAACAATAATCCACCGGTTTTTTGAGGTTGGTCATATAAAAAAAAGGAGATGTCATGCATGCTCTAATTGAGCGAAAAAGTAAAGGCAACTCAATTCACACGCCCGATAATTGGGTCAATGTGATCAAAACAGCTAAAACAGGACGAAGTCATTACACGGATAGAAAAGCTCATCAAAATTTACCGTGATCATTGTAAACCGCGGACCATAACCTCAAAATGCAACTTTTTCACATGAATTATAGAAAACTTAATTCCGACTAAATTTTATTATGATCATTGTAATTTATTATAAGTAGCTTTACCGTCCGAGCTTTGCTGAGAATCATAGTAAAATATGATGGTGTTTTTCTATCCGTGTACGTTGTCAATGAAATCAGCCAAGAACAAATTTTTGACTTTAAACGTCTGACTCAAAATCAGAACTGGGATAAAGACACAACCGGCAAAAAATTTTCATTAAAAAAATTCGTGAAATAAAAACGAGCAATTTAAGTCCACACAATGTTAAATTCAAGTACAACTTACTGACGACGAAAACGAACTTTGCATCAATAGCAATAAGAAAGGCAGGCTAGTTAATCTGACAACGTTCAAACTAGATTTGGCTTATAAGAGTCTCTACCCCTTCCAGCGGCTAAAGTCAAAGATTTGTTAAGTTTATGTAAAAGTGGTTTGATTCCTTCCACTCGCCATGCGTTTTTTTCAAAATCTGCAGATTGAAAATGTAACTCTAGCAAGAAATACTAACGCGGGTTGTAATTCTGACAGCGATTAAGAATACATTTTTATTTAATCGCGATTATCATATCTTTCAAAAGTAACCAAAAAGTGAATCTGCTAAAAAGTACATGTCTGTTTTGTAATTTACTACACAACATTGGGTTGATGCGTTCATTTTGATATTATTGTAATTCGATAATTGTTCAATAAAAAATTATTACATACTTAAAGTAGTTCTTGTGCGGTTGACGAAAGGATTTAATTTTATTAAACAATTCTTTATTGATTCATAAGTAATCATAATAAAAAATGTTTAAATGAATATATCATATGAAAATTTGTATAATTTTATTCTATACAACCTTTTTTTGTAAATAACGATGCAGGAGAAACGTTAGTTCACTTGAATATTATCAAATATGAACTCAAATTTGTCCCTGATTTATTACTACACGTTTACATTTCTCTATCCATTTACTCAAAACCGTCAAATTGCAGATACGACAGTTTACTGAAACTTTCTGCAAGATAAATCATTTTATAACCGAAATTTTCTTTGAAGTCAGTTTATACAAACGCGTTTCATATAAGTCTTTTTTTAAACGGTGAAACAAGATAAGTCATATTTGCTGGAGAGTATCGAAATAGGTTTGAACGAAATTCCAGAAAGGTTAAAGAAGTTCAAAATAGAATAAAAAAAAGTTTAAGGGAAACTGAAACATGTTCTTTTTCTATCCTCAACTTGCTAAATCTGGACATAAGGGCAAGTCTGAGAGATTTAAGAGATCGAGAAAAATATTGTTCAAGCTCGTTGGAACTCGTTATATTCTCTTATAAATTTTATTTGAAATTCTTTTGATCTTTCTTCCAGCTCCTTTCAGCTACGTTTCAGGCTACACAATCTCGTTTTAGCCTTTCTTTAAACTAATCGTAAACTTATTTCAACCTTCAATTAGCCATATTTAAAACTGATCTAACATTATTTCAACCTCCTAAATTGCGGCTGAAAATTTTGACTCGTGATATCAAGAAAGAGAATAAATTAATTTCGTTGCTAATGGTAGCGCGATCATTGTAAGACTTCAAGACGATATGACTCTTTCGTGTCCGGCCCGTAACAAAATTGTAACTTGAAGGAAATACTATAAAATTATTAACCGTTATATTTGAAAACTGATTGTGAGATTAAAGCCATAGAAATTTGCTTAGATTGTTCTTTTTTGTTTGTTAACGGTTGTGACGAGAATAACGGTATCGAATAACGGTATCGAATAACTGTACGATACTTCATACAAACAAACAAAAGTTTTGTTGTCAAAACTAAAATTTTGTAAAAAACCTAAAATGTCAAGAGTAAAATTTTCACTTTTTGAAATTAATGGGAAACTCTGGATTTATAGTACGTGTTTATTAATTTTTTTTGGTGTGATTTACTTATTTGAATTCTCATAATATCTTTCACTTTATATACACGAAATGGTCTCTTTTCTTCACAAAAAAGATTAAGTGGACGACCAAGGGGGAAAAATATTCATTCTACGAAAAATCTGAACAGTCTACAATTCGTACTCACCTCACTAGACCTCAAGCTCGCTCAAATCTCAAGTGCTCATGTTTTAAAGTGTAATAGTATTTATGTATCTTAAAATTAGAATTATCGGAATATTTTCGAATTTTCATGCTATTCAAATAATTTCTTTTTATGTTTAGACAATCTTAACGTAGAAAAAAATTGCTGTTTTATCATATTTCATATTTTTAACTAATTCGACTCCTCTGGAATTTTAAACTCTTTCGGAATATTGTTTCAATTATTATTTCTCTCTAAAGTATGAGCAGAGTGGGGTGGTAAATAACGAGTAATGTTTATATATATCATTCGAGTAATATATATTCACGAAACGCGACTACAATTGTCTATTTTTAGTATGCTGTAAATTATTTTAATTCATTGATTCATTTTAAAAACACCTTGATAGACATTTTTTTTGTAATTATATAGTTACAAAATATATAGTTATTTACTTAGATAGTTACTTAGATAGTTAATTAACATGAAAAAATAAACGCGGAAGGCATTACTTTATTATGTGGGCCATTAATAGTTAGACATTTCTTGCTGTTTTATGTCGAATATCAAATGATACATGATATTCCATGAATTTCATGATATTTCATGATGATCGACATGACTTAAAATTTAATGATCAATTTATGAAAACGTTACTTACGTCTTAGTGGATAAGGTCGTGTAATAATAGATTCAAAACCACTAGCTGCTTGTTTACAAGCATCAGGAAATTGTAATTCATTCCAGGAAACCAATGTACCATGATGTTCTTTACGGTATTCAACTGGATCGACTCCTATTGGAGCTTCTTCGTGTTTATTATAAAAAATTTCTACGTCTTCTTCTGGTGCAACGACACGGTATCCCCAGCCATCACTTAAGTAATAAGTTAACATGAGCTGTCCAATAGCGTTGATGTAACCATAGCATCCATAAGTTACGTTGTCTAAGCCAATAGTCTCATGGTGAAACTGTCCGTTTTCTTGCACTGCATAGCCAAATCTATACAGATCTGGAAGATCCAAGTTGTTTAAATATATTACGTAACGAAAATTCAAAAATTAAATTTTACGATTGTGATTACAAAACTTACTTCCTTCAGTATTATGAGATAGATATTGTGACTTATCATCATCAATAATTTCGAAAACATTGACGACCAAAGTTCCATCGTTTTGAGCTTGAGAACGTAATATGAATACCTGCAATACAAATTTAAAGTTGAAAATAATTAAATACTGAACCTTCACGGACGGAGGTGTATTGTAGGAAAATAGGGTAAACATTTTTTCTTTTAGATCTATAATTAAATGTAAGAAAGCGCTCAAAAATATGACCCAGGATATGGAGCCAACGTTAACTGTATTTTGTTTTGGGCAGATGACCATAACCTACGGAGAGCAAGCTTTAGGTAATGAAAGTTTCATTCATTCATGATATTATCGAAGATAATATCATGATTTATATATGAACATGACGCGCTGTAATGTAAATAGTTGCAAAAGATAGATTTTCTTTTTTATCAGATTTTGTTCTAAATAAGTGGTTCTTGACTTCATGAATGATCTCGTCAATAACTGACTTATTTATATCTTTAATCATAAAGCTGACAAAATAAACTTTTCTTTGTTGTTGCACAACATTTGCTTTCAACCTGGAAATAGTGATTAATATTTTTTATTAATTTTTTATTGGACAAATGTATAAATATAAAGCTGCTTGAAGCGATATAACATCATTTATGACAGAATATGGGTATTTGATTTCAAGGCAATCGATTTTATTGATGATTTCATCCAGTAAAGAAATAAAAACGGGATGACCATTGCAGACAAATGTAACACGCGGAAAGATAATTTTTTGGTAATGTCAGCAACATTGAGGAACTTCAAGAAATATTTATTCAAATGAAACAAAAATTTAGTCTTCAAGTTTGAAGTGCATGATTTATCGAACTGTCACAATGGACTACTTTCTTAATTGATAAATGCTTGTTCCATTCAAAAAGATAATTAAGTTTTCCAATTTTAATCAATTTTAACTTTTCCATTCTAATCAAGCGCAGTGCCACTGGTGGCGCTTTCTAGTCTCACCAAAAAGGCGTGTTCGAAAACCTGTGCAGCTGTCACAGAGTCCATAACCAATTAGAGGACAGGCTGCACGACAATGACCGAGCACGTCGTGCAGTCTTAGCTTGGAGATTTGAAATCCTCCGCCTTGCGCACCGCTATTTTACGTTCGATACCGATAGTGGTGTCCGGTAGTTGCGGATGAGACTCGAAGGTCCCTACCGTGGCCCTTTTACCCTACCATTCTTGTCACTCATTTAAGCAGGGAAACAGTCCGATTTTGGTCGACCCAGGAGCGTTCATGTTTGGGGCGAACGTCCAGTGGTCTTGAGCACTACAACACGTGAATCACCATTCGGATCACGGCGAGTTGTTGTTCCTTTTACCCTGTTTCCGCTACCCAGATGAGCACTTACCGACAGGAAACAGAACCCAGAAGCTCTACACTTCCAGGGATGCATTGTCATCCAATTGCACGTGTTCGCTATTATCGATCGACGGGAAAACGTGTGACCCTCGAATCTTTCCAATTTAGCATATAACCGGGGACTGATAGATCCCAGTTGCATCCAAGCCTGCACCATACGAGGTAAAGAAAGAATCTTGAGTGATCGAGGACAATCACTCCATCGCCGGCGCACGTCACGGACCGTAGTCCACTAGAACAGCTCCCCCAATCCGTTCCGACGCATTCACGCTATAAGAAGAAAAATCACACATTTTCTTGTGAATCTGCATATCTGAGGCACAGAATACGCAGCAAAACACGTTCGAATTGCCTACTTGCAGCTCCGATAGAACCTATCCAACCGAAGCTGGAAACGGAACCTCATCAGAACTCATAAGCATGGTTTTGTTCGAAACGCCCACCCTAATGGGTGTCGGCGCATTACGCAACTGTTGTGAAACAGTTGACGCAGTAAATAGACGTTCGATAAGCTCTTTTGTCACAGCAACAGGACTTGTCCAACTGAAGTTGGGTCAAAGCATCGCTATGGTTCGAGAGCCCAAGAGTCGTTCGAATCGGGTACAACAAGGTGTCTTGGTGAAAGCGGCCACAAGTGGCCAAATGCTGCCAAACCGTCGATCAGTTCTCGCCTCTGGCCCCTGCGTCGAAGACACTCAAAGATAATCCTCTGCCGGACCAGATTGTATTCCTAACATCTTGCTGAGAAAATGCTCCACGAAGCTGGCTCCTTATCTGCACCTTAATCCCACCAGTCTGAGGGGACGCTACCGTTCACCTATCTTCAAGAAGGGAAAGATCGTGCACTGCGGACTATCGCCCCATCAACTTGATGAGTAATATTTGCAAGTCACTGAAAAGGCTTATCGCCAACGCCATCTTGGACTTCGTCCTCCGACCACACCGCATCTCCGAACAACAACATGGGTTCATACTAGGCCGCTCAGTCACCACCAACTTATTACAATGCCTGAACGATTGGACACGACTATTGGACGAGGGTACTCCTATAGATATCGTCTATTTGGACTTTGCGAAGGCGTTTGAAAAAGTCCCACATAGGTGTCTACTGCGAAAACTCTTCCATCATGGTATTCAAGGCAAATTCCTGATCTGGATCACCAACTACCTATCGGTCAGGTCTTTTCAAACTAGGGTGGGCGATGATTTGTCCGACGAAAGACCGGTGACCAGTGGAGCCGTAGATATCAGTGCTTTCCATTTAACCTCTACACTGCAGATCTGCATCACAGCACCATTTACCTACACCTAACCTTCGCCGACGACACGAAGATCAACGCAGATCTAATCTGAACTAGATCTGATTGTTCGATGGTCCAGGTCCTGGCTGATTCCCTTTAACTCGCTGAAGCGCACTGTGCTCTATTTGGGTAAGAGAAACCCCAGGCATTCTTACTCCATCACTTGAACCACTATGATTGCCGTCACCTCCCAGTGCGACCTGGGAATCATCGTCACGAAAGCCTTGAAATAGTGAACTCCTACTAGCTCAGTAATAAGGACGGCAAACTCGATGCTGTATCGCATCAGGCGGGCCTTCTCGTACATGACCGCATCACTCCTGAGGAAGATATTCCTCACCTACGTACTTCCCATACGGAAGTACAGTTCTACGGTCTGGGCTCCCTACCTCCGTAAGGACACTAATGCCCTCGAAAGGGTACTTCGTTAAGCCTCGAATATGCCAAGGGAACTGCGACATCTGCCCTATGAACAACGCCTCCGCCAGCTCAATATCCTTCTCCTGGCTGAACGTCGAGAGTTTACAGATCAAGTAGAGACAAGATCCCGACAGATGCGCACGTCATCCCACACATGTCAGACCTCATCCTTAGAACACCGACATTACACTTTAGAAGTCACGATTTTAAGCTGAGAGTAGGCGGATTCCAACAACTCCAACGCCAACACTTCTTATCGAATATCCTTTCGAGATTCCAATATCGAAAGGACTTCCTATCCTTTCTAGTTCGGCATTTCTGTATCTTTATCTCTTACTGCTTTTTCTTCTTTGCTTCTTGTTACGTTAAAATACTAAAATGACCGTCTTCGAATCGAATTGACAGATAAAGATAGTTGTGATATTACACCTACATATATATTGTTCATTGATATCTATTATTTTTGAAATGTATTTAATTTAGGTACTTATTAATGGAAACTGCTGCCTTAATAAATAAATAAATGAAAATTTCTTATTTTAATCTTCATTGGTAATTTTAATTCTGATATAAAATTGTATGTATGTTTCAGATGTAATAGAATTAATAAATAATTCCAAAAAGTATGAAAAAACTTTTTTATTTTTTTAGTTAATTCATTTACAACATAACATATTGGTTTGCCAATTTGTCTTAACAAATTGGCAACGGTCGATTCGCGGCCAACTTAAATGCTGTTATCAACTTTTTAACTGTGGACTAGAATGTCGAGCTCGTTTCGCGCGCTCTCCTTCATCAGGTTTTCAAATTTTACAAAAAATTAAAATATCTCGGCGTGCGCTGCGCGCGCCTGGCTTTTGATTCTCCAATTTCCTAACGAACCGAAATGTCAAATGTCCGGCCTGTCAAAAAATGAACTACCAGGCATTGCCGTCAGACCATCACATTATCTAACAAATTTAGAACTCTAGCCGCAAAACGCGGCTCATCATCTCACTTTTAATCAAACAACCCATTACACTCTTATTCCCACCCCGAAATTTCAAATTTTCGCGGCCTGTCGAACGTAAACAAACCGGCCTGTCAAAAATAAACGATAACGCGTTAATTGGCCGCGGATCCATCTTCAGGATGTCCTCAACTTTTTTAATATGGATAAGGATTATGTTTTTTAAGCTGACCCTATTGACTCCTCAGTATCTATTCAACCGAATTACTTAGACTAAAATATTTCTCGTGTAGAAATGTTGTGTCTATGGTGTGACGTTGGATTTCTTTGATATTTTGATTATAACAAATTTTGTGCATGTTTTATTAACTTTTTTTCATCAGAAAAATGGTATTTTTTAATCGTTAGCTATTTTCAGATATGTGAATAAAAAAATTTCCTTTGGTGACTTTTAATCACTTTCCGAGTGCTTCAAATTGGTAAGGTAAAAGTATCAATGAGTAACCATGTACCAATATATAACCGCTTCTCACAATATTCGTTATTATTAAGGAAATAGATTAACTGGAAAAAAAATCAAACGTTTGATGAATTCTGCAGAGTCATATCTTTTTAGAATGTATAACTTTTTGCTATAATTCGTCTTACTAAAATTAATATTAAAAAGTTACACATTATAACTGCAAGCAGTTATGACCCTATGTGGGGAAATTCCAAAGTATATATTAATTTTGCTGATGACTACACTGAAGAAGAAGTTAGCTTGAATTAAGTATGTTTCACTTGAATGAAGTAATAAAAAAAGTTAAATTAAGTTTTTATATGCTTGAAAATGTATTTAAAAAATCTATTCGAGCTCTATTTAACATTTTTATGTATGTTTATGTATTTTTTTGTCCATACTCATGAGCATGCTCCTTCGGTGGGAGAAAACTTTGCCGCCTTGTCACCTGCCAAGTAACAACTATTTTTCTATTTTTACATAAAATTTCTATATTTTGAGATTATCTTATCGAACAAATGTTTGATTAATGTTAATTAATGTGTTGTAAACAGTTCTTAAACTGGATATCAATGGACAGTTGAGTGAAACGAAATTGCGTTATTGTAGTATATATATCCTGATTTTAATTACAACAATAAAATTAAGACATTTTACAAATTCATTCGCAATTAAAATTATGATATTGAGTGATTCATATAACAACCAATTTCATTGATATCAACTGTTGGTTTGTATACAGGACTGAAAACAAAATAATGAAACTCCTTCAAATGGTCAGTTTAAACGAGCCCGAGCATAAAAACAAATATAATGCAGACGCTGCTTGTGAATTCTCGAAATTAGAAATACTTTAGTAGGATTAAATCAAAGTCAAGGTAATGGGATTAATCCTTTACTATTTCTGAAATAAATCATGAAATTTAATATGAATTTAAATCTATCGAAAAAGAAATTAGATTATTGCAAATTGAGAAAATCAATAATAACATATAACCTGAACAAAAATTTATTGGAAAAAAGTCTAGGGAAGGCGGAGAGGGGGGGGGGCGTCCTGGCAATCTCAGCAAAAGCATGGGGAAATTAAAATTGTCTTAATCAATTGTTCAGCCCGAGTCAAAATTATCTACCTTGTTTTGGTCTAGAAAACAGTTTTTCGAAAAAAAATTTCAAATATCGGATATTTATTTTGAACCTCTTTTAAGTCTCTTCAATCTCTGAGCAATAAATTTGAATTTCAGTATCTTTTTATCCTTATATACATTTCTTTTGTACACCTTTTCGATCTTCAAATCGTTTCAAAGTCTCTTTTAAAATAATTGATTTTAAATTATTTTGGTCTCATTCAAGCGTTATTTCAGGCTCCTTTCAATATTCGTTTCAGCATCTTTTAATTTCTATTGTCAATTTGTGACATTTTTTTCAACCTCAGTTACACCTCTTTTTAGATCTCTTTCATATTCCTTTTACTCTTTTTTAAATATTCTTGTATAAATAAAATTATTTAATTGTAATTTATTTTTGGTCTCTTTCACCCATATATTAAAATAGACAATTTTGTCGGAAATCTCTGTTTGGACTCTTCATGTCTTTGAAACTTCTTTCTTAGTTCTTTTCATCTTTGTATTTGTCAGTTTTTCAGCATCTTTCAGATTTCTCAATTTATATTTCGAAATTCGACTTTGTAATCCTGCAATCTGTGTTCAATTCCCTGTCATGGCAGTTTTTAATATTATATTAATTAATGTATTTACGATTTTTAATGCAACTGAATATGTATGAAAGTGTCTAATATGCAACATATATATAAATAGATGTATGACTACTTGTGTTTATGTATATGTACAACTAATAATAAGAAATCATGTGTACATCAATAGTCGCAAAAAATTAAATGAATTTCGGATTAAACATTAAATAATAAGAAATTAACATGATTAATTTTTGTTGTTTCTCATTATAATAAATATAATATAATGAGTATATGAAAACTTAAGCTTCTAATTTGAGGTTGAAAATTTTGACTCGGGAGCAAATCAAAAAAATTGTTGATTCGAAGCAATGTCTAGCGCGTTTGTTAAGAGGGACAAATTTTTTCTTAAGGTTCTAGTTTATTAAATATAACATTTTCAATGCAAATAAAATTATTATTTTAAAGAAGAAACTTTTATGATTTAAAATCAGTGAAAAAATATATGAAATATTTTTTTATCCAATCAAAAATATCAATGAGTATTAATTGGTACCATAAAATTAGGTTTGCTCAGTAACTAAGCGACCGGTTATTTATTAGTCGCAGTCTTATTTTGACAGCACTAAAAATTGTACCAATAAATAGACGCAATTTTTTATTAAATCCAAGATTGTTTTGCACAGTTCGACTTATTTTTCATGGTCCTCAAAAACGAAACGATTCAATTTGAAAAACATTTTTTTTAATATTTATCGTGACTCAAAATTTCAAAAATTCATTTTTCGACTATGTCGAAAAAATAACTATTAAGTTTAATCGCTCACAAATCACTCTTTGTCCACGTTGACTCAATTTTTCATCTCTGACTCTTGTTCGGGAGGTTCCAAACTATCGAAAAACACTTGGTTTAAATTTTAAATATTGCGAAACAAATTTTTTACAGCGGTCTAATTAGCCTGACTAAGTCGAAAATGTAACTATTAACTGTAATCGCTAGAAACTCACTGTTTTTCGACGTTTCGAATTTTTGATGATTGCTTAATGTCCAGGAGTTACTAAATTATCGAATTACACTTATTTTAAGTACTAAATATTGTGAAACAAATTTTTTACACTGGTCTAATTCAACTGACTAAGTCGAAAAAATGAATTGGAGAAAATGTGTTGGGGTCCATTCATCCATGCGTTTGATTCAGTGTCCTACGCATATATAAATGCGATGCAAAACGTATCGACAGTGAATGTTGAAATGATTTCTTCGTTTGTCATATCGGCAGTCAATGCGTTATATACTGTTCGACGGTATGCGGATTTTTCCGTGTAAAACGTTTACAGATTATAAAAAACTAATTTTATTTAACATTTTTTTTCACGTTATTTTTGCTTTAAAAATACATTTTTCCAAAACTGTCTTGTTTCAAAATATTATTGAAATCTCTGTTCGAAATATTGTTAAAAATTATCTGATTTCGGAATTTTGCCAAAATGTGTTTTGTGAAATGTGAGTTGTTTTCAACGATCTTTTGAAACAAAACACTCTTCGTAAGAGTTATAAATTTATTATATTTCAAATTAAAGTGAACGGAACTGATGAAGTAGTATAGAAATTCTGACTTTATTTAGATATCATAATTATTCTAACCTTTATAAGTCAGTTATGAAGGTAATATCCGTTAATGATAAACTCACCATAAGCAAAAAAAATGCTATATTAGCTGATTCCACCATTGCAGATTACTTTTGATAAGCTACTGCATGGTTGAAAACTCCGAAACTCCAAGTAATTTTAACACAACACGTTCGGTCTATAGACTGATCCTGTGCGGATTAAGAGGAACTCTTATATGAAGAAAGCACACAACGGTTTGGGGGTACGGCGTAAACTTAGTGTATAGACTCAATATGAGTATAACATGTGAGCATATTAATAAACACTCACACGGATAGAAAACCAGCATTTAATTGTACTATGATTTTTAACATTTAACGAGAACAGTTCATACTTAGACTAACGTTAATATGTTTTCTTTTCAAATGTTGTGAATTTAATTACAAATATATTTTTTGAGGTACTCTATGTTTTTCACGGTTCAAAAAAATATTCATATTTTAGTTTTTATTTTGAAAATTTTATTGATGGCATGACTTGATCTTGAACTTATTAAAGGCGGTCCCCAGGCAAAAGCAGCCAACTTTTAAACAACTTTGCAATTGTTCTAACGTTGAATTAACGTCAACAGACGATGTAAGTAGTATACGTCGAACCAATGTCGGATCGATTTGTATACAAGGACAGGTTAATTTTGGCGATTTAACGATAACAACCAATGGTGGGTCAACATGGAACCAACGTTAATACAATGCGTATGGAGCCGAAATTGACCCAACGTTGGATCAGTTGTTCTACCAACATTAATTCAACGTTATTTTCGAACGTTAATGAACAATACAGGACCAACTTAGAAGTTTGTACATTCCTGTACGACATAGAGTTTATGTTTTTTATTAATTTTAACACGTAATCATTTATTTCTAGTTTTATTTTAAACTATTGTTAGAATGTTATAACATATCTTAAAGTTAATTAAATCAAATCAAATTTTGAACGAAGTTAATAAATTTTATAAATACTACGAGATATATTTTTATAATCATATATAAAAATAATATAATTATATTATGATGAAAGTAAGGCACTTTCGTAAAATAAATAATGTAAAATAAAAAGTAAGGCAAAAATCTTGAATATTTTTCAAAAATCCTACGTCACCTAAATACTCCTACAACTACAACCCAAATTCTAAATATTTAATATTTAACTAACTGAGCTACGACTACTAGTGAAAGTAAAATAAAAATTGAATATCGATATTTATAGGGCGACTGCACCAGTATTTGACTGGGCATCAGTGAATGACCATTTCATTGAAGTGACAAAGATCGACCATGCAATTTAAATGAGCGGTCATTCATTGGGACCGAATGTTAAGCCGTCATTCATTGGTAAATTCACCCTAATTCTTTTTAAACTTGAATGAGATTTTTGTTAATGTTAACATATAATTGAAATACATTAATTTTTGTAATATTTTCATAGATTTAAATTAAAAATATTAATTTAAATGAATAAACCCTGAATGTTATTTATTCTAACGATTATACAATTTCTATCATAAATTTCTGATGGATTACAACTGAATTATCTGGATGGTGTAACTAAATTTCATAAAGTCAGGTCGTATGTATGCACCCAATATAATTAAAAGTTATTGTTACTTAATTCTGGCTGCAGCAACCAGATTGGTCTTAAGCAGATGTTAGCTGTTAACTTCATGGTATAGTCACCATTTTCACTACACTAGTATACAGTGCGCGCTTCGCGCGCGCTACATAGTATATGGTTTAATTTTTTAATTTTCAACTGGTTACGCATGAACTTGGCCAACGGTCCAATCCGCGGCCAACTTTATGGACCGTTCAACTTTTTTAAGGTGGATATGTTTGGACTAACAAAAATCTGGTTGAACCAACCAGATTAAGACCAGTCAGATGAAAATAGTAGGGGTCACCAATTCTTTTCTTTTTCAGTAAAGTATATGAAAATCCAATCAACTTTTTCTCAAATATTTTTCTTTTCGTTTAAGGGGGTTTTAGGTAAATCAGTCTGGAAAAAAGTCCAATTTCTTGTTTTTTTTTTTTTTTTTTTGATAAAATAGTACAATTTATAATTTCGGCATTTTTGTCATTCCTTTGTAAAGTATACTCATGAATTTTTTCATTTAAAAATCTATCAAATAGATGCGTCTTATTGTAGCATATGTGCGGCGTGCACTTTTAATCGGCGTACAAGATAGAGTCAAAACGGTTCATTTGAAATCGAAAATCGAATGAGATTCAAAAAATAGATTAAATTAGTTGGAGTTTGACGTACGAAGAAGATAGAATAAGTTTTTTTTCGTCAAAATTATGTCGAGTGAAAAAAAAGTGTCATGTTTTGTTTGATTATTTCATTTTCAAAGCGCTAGTAAAAATATTAAAGATAGACTTTTTTTAACTTTTTTGTACGTCAAACTCCGACTAATTTACTCTATTTGTTGAATTTCTTTCGATTTTCGATTTCAAATGAACCGTTTTGACTCTATACCAATTAAACGGGCACGCTGCACATATGATACAATAAGGCGCATGCTCTTTGATAGATTTTTCAATGAAAAAATTTATAATTTATATACTTTAATATATGTACAAAGTAATGGCAGAAACTCCGAAGTTATAAATTGTACTATTTTAATAAAACAAAATCATGAAAAGTGGTCTTTTTTCAAACGAATTTACCGAAAAACCCCTTAAAAAAAACAAAAAAAAGTTTTTTTGGATATTTTTTATTTTTGTAAACTATGAACAATGATCGTGTCTGTAAAAACATACAAGAATGGTTATTACTACAAATGTAAGAAAAAACTACAAATGGGAATTAAAATTATTTTCATTACATTCTAAATTATTTTTCAATTTTCTACACCCACACTAACAAAAATTTAATTCAAAATATATTTTACGTATATTTTCTATACTTAAAATTTATTCATATATATATTCTACATATATTTCATGCATAAATAATTTATAAAGCGGCAATATCTTATATACATTTTATTTAATAAATTTAATATAAAATAAATATAAATTTCCAAGGGGTTGCTCACTCGTGAAGTCTTGTGTCCATCCAGTATAGAAATACTTTTAAAATACTGCTGAAATACTTAAAATACTAATGAAATCCTGATGAAATGAATTACCAAAAATTATTGTATTTTAGAGACTTCAATCGTATTTCAAAGTCTCGTGAAATACTTTTGAAATACTTTTTTTCATAGTTTCGTCTGTTTATCTTATATATTATCTACGGTCTTATAAAAAACATTTTAATAATAACTATACTTTTATTTAAAACTTCCTTCGGGAATTATCATAGCATTATCGAATAAATCAGAAAAGTTAAGTAGTGATAGGCTGATAAGCGTCCATTCGAGCGAATTAGCTAAATAAAAAAAGCGAGTTATTAAACAATATTCAATTTTTGTCAAAAAAAATTTTGAAATTCTAAATTATTAAATTTAATTTTAATTTTAAAATTAAAAAATTAAATTTTTCAAAAGAGACTTCATTAGACTACTGAAATACCTACTCTCCAAGTCAGTGAGCAACCGCTTGTAAATTTCATCATAAAATATATAAGTTTGAGCGTGATCGAGTCCCGTGCGATCTTTGTCCTTTCATGCACATATGTATGAAAATGAATCAATTTTTCATTTTCTTATTGAAGCGTAAAATAATGTATCTGTTATGTATAAATAAAAAGAAATTGTTGAAAAATTCGTTTCCACGAAACAACCGTTCTTTAAACGTCAAAACAAACGGAATTTAGAATAGGCCGTTTTTTTGCTAACTGCACTTTGCCAACTACTACTTTGGAGGCTTGGGTTTGATACCCGCAAAAGTGATTTGGAAGTTTGTATAAAATATGTCATTTTTAAAATTTATCCTCACGGGACACATCCAAATTTACATAGGAAAAAACGTACTGATTTAACTCCAAACCCAACGTAAACCAATTCAAGGTGCAACTTTTGAATTGTCATAGTTGTTTTGACATTGGCATCATTGTGCAATTACTTTGGTAGCCAATTTCATTCAACCAATGATGATTCAATGTGTGTACCAATGCTTAAAAAGCGGGTGTTTATGTTATTAAAATCTAATAGTATCGTCAAATTCTAACAGCATTCAGTTTAAACATAGCTACAGAATCACCAGTGGTAACCCACGCTGAAACAGCAATGGTGACAACATTCCCCAGTAAAAAAAAGATCATATCGATACCTCTTACGAATAATTACTTTTTTAAAAAAGTCAGTGAAAAACGACTTCCCATGTAGAAAAAAACAACTGGCTTATGCTTGGCCCATGAACTAGAACCGTTGGGCCATAGTTTGCTCCCAATAGCAGGTCCATCACCGTAATGTAAC
>JAPYZS010002400.1:0-15306 GCA_030522925.1 Trissolcus japonicus
TGAGTTGTCCGGAACCTCTTTTTTATTCGTGCAGACTTTTTCGTGACTTGATTTTGTAGTATTAGCAAGTAGTATCTTGAATCCGGGCATTTATAGGGGCGAAATTCACGTTTGACAGGCTTAAACGCGGCTTCAGGAAATAATTATTCCTGAGAAAATGTAGGAGGGCGATATGAACGACAAGATAATTTACGCGCCTGAAAAGATTTGCCAAGTTCCTCAAAGTCATAAAAAGAATTAAAATCGTTCCGATCGATCTGCAATTTATATTCCGGATTTTAATTATTGTACGCAAGGTACAATTGTTCCGGCAATTCTGGTAAAGGGTCTTCAAATCGTATGATATACCCAGAACCATACCAAATAATTCGCAAGTTTTTCCCTCCCTTGACCTCGTGTACGGCACTTCAATTCTTCGTGGACGCGAAGTTCAAAATTTTTATCGCTGAAATGCACGCGAAAATGATCCTCGAAATCAGCCTAAGTTTTCAGAGGTGATTATCGAGTCGATACCAGCGTAACGCGACACCCTTCAGCAAATCCGAAACGCCCTTCAACATTTCAGTGTCCGTGATATCCGTACTGCGCCTTTTTTCACGAATCGAGATCAAAAATTCCTCCGCACTTGTCCCTTGTTCGTCTTCGGAACCTGAAAATTCTATTTTTTTGCACAATCCTATATTTTTTTTTCTCGCATTAAAACTATGCGATGAATGCATAGAATGTACGAATTCGACGTGCCGGGAGTTTGCGCTGTCATACAAGCTCGGTTCATGACGTTCTCGCATCGAAATCCGTTGTGTCGAACAAGCCGATACACGCTACGGTCGATTCGGTGTTTGATTTGAGTTATAATATAATATATTATATTATTATAAAATAAACATATATAAAAAAATTAGATAAGATAGAAAGATAAGATAAGACAAGACTCATTCAAAGAGACATTCCCGCGGGTTAACCTAACCTCACTATCGCGCCTGTCATTTTGCGCGATCGCGTCGGCGGCCGACAAGAAACCCTCGTCGCTGTCGGTCTCTTCCGAATGCCTCTCACCCTGCACCGACGTCACCGAATTTTCCCCCACTCCGCTTGTTTTGACACACGACACGTTTTCCGGAACCTCCTCGTCGTCGTTGAGGTCACCCGGTTGCCACTCAACGTCACGCTGCAAAACGTAAACACTAAAAAATCGCATCAATCTTTCCGTCAGGTCCCGAAAACAACCCGACGAGTTCAACCAACGTCATACTCGTACAGCCATTCGCCTAGTGTATCTTCGTCAGGAAACTGACGAAGAAACTCAATCAATTCAACCAGCACATCACCAAATCCAGTTTGACGGAGCGCTCAGGACAGCTGAAAGCACGCTCGCGCGCCGCTCGTTTCGATCGTTCTCGAACCTTGATCGATAGCCACGTGGTGCCACTGCTCAGCTCTCTGTCTCTCGCGTACCTATAGGCTTACGGAAAGGGATAAAAAAATTCAAATCTCGGGTCAATGAAATCAAATCACAACAATAACAAATAAATATAATTAATAATAAATAATTAAACATTAAATAATAAATAAATTGGAAACGACACAAAATAAATATTAGACAAATATAAAATGCAAAATAAAATAGAATATGATATTAATATATTAATATTATAATATAAATTTAATTGTATAATATGAATACAATATAATATTTGGCAAAGATAATCCAGAATTTATCGGGTCCTTGTGTATCAGAGTTTGTTCGGAATTTCCACAAATTACCGACAGCTGCCGGTAACCAGGGTAGCCTTACCGCAACGCCGCTAGGGGGCAGCAACACACGGCTGTCCACGCGCGCGACAACGCCAACACAGTGCATCGCTCGCGCGCCGCTAGGCGGCCGTTGTCGCACCAGGCGCAGAAAGGCGTCGCACATTGGTCGACTGTTCGACCCTCTTGGGTGGTGCTCTCCCTCCATCGTCCGCGCCAAGTTGTTGCTGCAGGAACTCACCCTGTAACGCGGGGACTGGGACGATCCAGCCGGCCCACAGCTAGAACAAAAATGCGAGAAGTTGTGTGCCGAAGCCCCAGACTTGCAAAAGTTGGAACTCCCTCGCTGGCTTGGAACGCACGCCAGGGTCAGCGACCTACGCCTGATAGGTTTCTCTGACGCTTCCACAAAGACGCTCTGCTACTGTATATCTCGCATATCGCGAGGGTGATACGACACGTTCTCACCTACTCATGGCCCGCACGAGGAAGGTGCCCATCCAAGTCACGACTATCCCGCGATTGGAGCTCCTTGGTGCGTTGTTGCTGGCACACACAATCACCGCAGTGCAAAGCCAATTGCTCACACCCGTTGAGACGATGACGGTCTTCACGGACTCTACGGCCGTCAAGGATTGGCTCGCGAAGTACCCTGCAACCTGGACCACTTTCGTCGCCAATAGAGTCTCCGCGGTGCAGACACTCCTCCCGGATGTCAGGTGGAACTACATCTCCACAAAGCGCTCTCGAGCGCTATACGCTCGAGACGTAGTGGACTCCAAGACTTGGTGGCACGGCCCCGAACTGAAAGAGGAGGGTTTCCCGGCGTCCAATACCCCTCCATTGGAGATACGCAAGGCGGAAGCGAAGCTCACAGCATTGGTGGCTAACCAATCAAACGAGACCGACCTGCTACTGCGGTACTCGAAGTGGCCACGACTCCTAGCCACCATAGTCTCCCTGGCATGCAAGTTCCGCCTTTATGGCCAATACAAAGGGGACGATCTGCTACACGAGCTCGACGAAGCAGCTCGACGCAAGGCACATGTCGTCATCATGCGCCTCGTGCAGAACCAACACTTTCCCGAAGAAAGAAAAGCCCTGCTCACGGGCCAACCTCTCAGCCCCAGCTCGCGGCTGAAGGCGTTAACGCCCTCTCTCGACGATGACGGGCTCATAAGGGTCAACGGCAGACTCAAACACTCCGACCTGGCATACGCAGCCAAGCACCATATCATCCTACCGAAACATTTTGTGACCGAACTCTTGATTCGTCACACTCACGCAACGGTAATGCACGGAGGACCTCAGCTCACCCTACACGCGCTCAGACAGCGCTACTGGATCGTGGGCGGGAGACAAGCGGTCAAACGATTACTCCACCTCTGCATTTCATGCACAAGGCGCAAGGCCAAGCTGGAAACGCAGCTCATAGGGAAACTTCCGGCCTCCCGGTGCACTGAAAGCCACGCCTTCTCCAACGTAGGAGTAGACTACGCCGGGCCATTCCTGGTGCGAATGTCACCTGGCCGAGGCAGCAAGACCGGCAAGGCCTACTTGGCAGTCTTCGTCTGATTCGCTACCAAAGCATGCCACCTCGAAGTCGTGTCCGACTGCACCAAAGAGGCGTTCCTCGCTGCTTTGAAGAGGTTCGTCTCTCGACGAGGTTGCCCAACCGTGATCCACAGCGATCAATCGACTACCTTCCACGGAGCCACCGCTGACTTGGAGCGAGTGATCCGCGAAGCCAGCGCGCACACGGATGGCAACCTTGCTTCCATCGAATGGAAGTTCATCCCACCAGCGGCACCTCACTACGGCAGAAACTGGGAAGCAGCGGTCAAGGTAGCGAAAACGCACCTGAAGGTCGCCCTTGGCGACTTCCGTCCAACCTTCGAGGAGTTCACGACTATCGCTACGCAAATCGAGGCGTGCATGAACTCCCGGCCTCTGATACGCCCTGGCGACCAAACCGATGACCTGGCGCTCACACCTGGCCATTTTCTGATCCATCGGGACTTCTAGGCAATCCCAGAAAAGGATGTGAGCCAGCTCAGCCTCCTAGCTAGATGGGCAAAGGTAACGCAAATCGTCCAAAGAATCTGGCTCGCCTGGCACGATTTTTACCTCAACTCCCTGCAAGAGCAAACAAAGTGGATCGACCTACGCGACCCAGTGCAGATCGGCGACATCGTCATCGTCTGCAACCCCAACACGCCACCCTGCGCTTGGGGCATGGGACGCGTCATCAAGACGAAACCAGGACGCGACGGTCTAGTCCGGTCCGTGGTCGTCCGGACGTCAAGGTCCACATATCTGCAGCCCATCACGCAGATATGCAAACTACCCGTCCACGAGCCCCGATGACTTTAAACCGCTTGAGTCGTCCTCAGCACGACGTTAAACTGCTCGACCACGACGAGACTGCCACTACACCTTGGTAATCAACGTCCCCAGCATGACGTGAAACTGCTAGATAGTGCGCTCACTCCGATACGATCACCGTCCGCAACGACGTGACAAAACTAGGACAAGCAAAACTGGATGACGCAGCTAATGAACCAGCGCACGGTCGCCTTCCCGCGTCAAGCCATCGCTCGAGGCAGAGCGCAACCGCTGCTGCATCGCCGGCTACGCCTGCCCTCGCCGACGCCGGCACCAGCTCCAGGGCCGTCGCAGCCACCACCACCGTCGCACTTTCCGCTGCAGTGTCGGGCGACGGCCTTCCTCCACGATGTCCGGAATGTGTCCCTACCTCCGGCGGGTCCCTCCAGGGCACCGACGTCACCACCAGCTACCCGGAGTCCGACCCGGACTCCTCCCGCCCTCTTCGTGCCGGCCCCGACCCGTCGTCCGCACGAAGCTCCGTCGACGCAGATCACCTAAGTTTTACTTAACACAAAATAAATAAAACAAACGTATCAACCCTATTGAAGCCAGAGGTGAGAGAGAGCGCTTCGCGCTCAAATTGCCTATTTATAGGCCCATGACTACTTAAATCGTTTTTCGGCCTAAGGTACCGGATCTGAAGGCGGCGCCCCCAGGTGGCGTTTCTGGAACCTGCTCCTGGACACTCTCTTCGAATAGAGTTGAAGGATCCTCTTCAATGCGCCTCCCGAGGAAGTCACGAGAGCGTCAGCTCGCCAGGTCTAGCTGGTCTCTCCCGGCACACTCGTAGAGGACGCGAGGAGCCATGCGTGGCGCAAGTCACGCGGCAGATGCCAGGAGGTACTCCCCGTCCTTACTCTACTCACGGGCTGTCAGGGTGGTCTCCTCCGAGGCCCACGGGTTCAGCCACACAAGATTTCAGCGGAGAGTTTAGCGATCATCCATAGAAATTAGCGAGGACGCACGATTCATCAACACGATGGTGCCCCAGCTCATCTAACAAGATTGTGACTCGATTTATTGATCGCAATTACAGCGAGTTCATTGGGGTTGGCGGGGAAATTGAATGGGATCCGTGTTCTTCAGACCATAACCCGTGCGACTTTTTCCTGTGGGGGGACGCCAAAGACAAAATTTACCGCAGAACCGATCGTCCAGAAGATGCGGCAGACTTGCAACAGCGAATGCATGAATATGCCCGTTTAATTGATCTGCAGAGCATTTATCGTGCCACGCATACTGATTTATTAAAACGTCTCCGTTGTTGCGTTCAAGCTGAAGGGGGCCATATTTAACAGTTTTGGTAATTTTTTTTAATTTTATTTAATATTAGTTAGTTGTTATAATTGTTATATTATTTCATGTTTCAATAACAATTAAAGAATATACAAAACAATGATTGCTTTTATGATTGTTAAATCCGTAATTCAGTAAGCTAAGTTCACGAGAAACTATCAAATATTCCAAATAAGTTCAGAAGGAATAACACTGTAACAGAGAATTCAATATTTTTCGCATTTTCTGATGGTAGAATATTTGTAGAATCCAAAGTTTAAATATTATTTGAGAATTTACGATAGTAAAAAAATACATAAGTATTTGTTTCGCAGTACACGACGGGCGGTATGTATTACTTGAACTTTCAAAACCGGTTTTCTCTAAATTTGATTTTTCTGCCGTGCACTTACAGACAGCAATTTTCTTGGCTTCGACTTCCTTAAAAACTGGCGGCTAGCAACGGGGTTGCATAGCAAGTTTGAGCGTGACAACGTCTAAAGAGACCAAAGTCTCATAATTATTAAGAGAAAATCAAAATATATCTATTAGTTATATATTACTAAGAATAAAATACTATTCGTTAGAATATAAATGATTATTATTTGATACTAGCTGAATTTTCGTTCGGGCAGGGAAACTTCGATTACATGTCGAAAAAAATATATTGAAAATCATTCAAAAAACAAACAAACAAACAGCTATAACTTCATTTTTATATAAAAGTAAGGATCCACAGAATATTATGATATTTGAATATTTTATATTTTTAATAATATCAAGTGAATAAAAAATTACACAATTATAAAAAGTTTGTTGCAAGATTCACACAACATACAAAATCTTCTGTCGGGTGAACCCACTATAAAAACAGTTAAAAAACGAACATTATTGTCGCAATTTATAGAGTGATCGTTAGTCATTCGTGTTAGTTTTTCTTCCAATTCTTTTACGCTGAATATTGCCGGAATTTGTAAATCGCATATTGAACATTTTATTTCATAATGTTCAGTATTAAGGAATCCTCTTCTACACATTGGACAGACTACTGCATCTTGCATACTTATATAATAATTTATTTCATCTGAAAGTAGAAATATAAAATATTAATATATTGAATAATTCTGTAAATAATCTTTTTAAATGAGTTGGTTGGTAGCTTTTGATACAAAAGCAAGTAAGTTGTTGATACAAGTTGATTCGTAGCGATTGCTTAAAACAGTTCGTAGTTTACTAATGTTTTGAAATTTATTCATAACAAATATCAACACGATTTCGTATAAATTAATTTTCTATAATAATATTTCAACCTTCTTCTTCTTGTAATTGTTCTTCGTGAATTCTCAATAATTCTAGAACAATATATGAATTATATGTATATTATTTTTTAAAATATATTATATCATTTGGTGTAAACTAACCTTGATTTCGAAGTTCTTCTAAATTTGGATCTAAAAATAATTTTCAATGTATTTTTATGTTAAGGCATATAAATGTTTGGAAAATATATTAAAGTACCTTGATCTGCTTCTTGATTTGATGTAGAGTTTGACATTTTAAACGACAATATTTTTATAGAGATAAAGAAATCATTAACGTCCAAATAGACAATTATGATTAACCTGTCGTTTTCAAATATAATAGAATTACGTAAATGTCCTGTTTTTTGAAAGGGCATAAATAAAAATAAATAAGAACGAAAAAAATTGGTCTTACATATGTATGATACAATGTAAATATCCGAAGGTAATAACGTCATGTCGAAGTCTGTGTTTTTCGTGATAAAGTGTAAATGTACTTATTGAAAATGTTAATCATTAATTTATTTTCTATTTTAAAAAAATTAATTGAATAAAATTTTGTACAAATTCAAATAAGTAGATAATTAAATTAATCAATTATTCATTAAAGGAAATGAATTCTTACATTTAATTAAATTAAATTCTATAAGCGTTGTATTTACTACTTCTATAAGTTTGTATCTTATTTTATTTTTATGTATTAGAATAACATATGATTATTTTTATAACCTTATGTTTTGACATTTGACATTTGATTTTAATTTTGGTGAAATTCATACAAGTGAAACAAAATATATTCTTGTGCAATATGAAGAGATTAAACGACGGTGGAAATCCGAGCGATGAAAATATGGTATCTAAAACAAAAAAAAGGAAATTGGACCGTTTGAGTATACCAAAGAGGCCTAATTTGTGTGTAGATGGAAATGAAATCGTGAACAAGATCGTTGATTTACAACCAACTATGAAAAAGTAACTTCAGTCTGTTTATTATGACAACTCTTTCATCCATGAACACACATGTTTTTTTACTTGTAATTTATACAGTTTTCATGTATGTATTTCATGGGTGAAATGGTTAATATTTTTTATGAAGAAAAAATGAGTTCAATCATATTGTCTGTGTTTTAGATGGATCGTAAAAGGCCGTGTTTGTGCGAAGACTTGTATAAGAAAATTTTCGAAAGAAAACAGTCGAGAAGGACAAATTTTCGGTATCGATCTCGTTGATGACACTGATAAGATTCGTTGTGTTGTGTTTGACAAAAGTGTTGATAAATTCTTTGGGAAGTTAGAGGTTAATTTTGATTTTGTGTGCATTCTGGTAAGAACCAGACAAGTAGGTTTTAGATATTTTACTTTGTAAGGTTCACAATTTTGTAGTGCCCTCGTAATTATTTGTTATTGTCATTTTATAAACATTCAATTTCGTGGAATCATGTTATGTTTGAATGAATAATTGATGAAAAATAACATCTTTATCAAGATAAAGAACATCATGATTGAAATATCTGATGTCTGGTTTTTACCGGAAGTCACACAATTAATGTAGTGATATAATGAAAATAGATAGAGGAAAAATATTAAATTGAATATAATTATAGGTGCAAAAAATTTATAAAATATCGGGAAAATTTATGAAATTGAAACATCCTGAGTTTAACAAATTGAGTCATAAGTATGAGTTAGTAGTTTCTACTGACTCAGTAGTTACGTTGATGAAAGATGAAGATGACAGGATTCCAACACTCAAATTGGACTGTAAAAAGATATGTGATATACGAAGTATGCAAAAAGGAGATTGTTTGGGTAAAAATATAACGATTATTTATTTAAAGTGGGACATCCGTACAACCAAAACAGAATATTTGTATAATGTAAATGATTTTTTATTTGTCTGTCAAATATTTCTTCTGGGTTATTTATATATCACAAATACTAACTTTCAAATGCACTCCACACCCCACCTCTTCATCAACCCAAATCTACCGTTAATCGTATTCAAAATGAAAAAATTAAAACTGTATACACTTATATATATTGTTGGGTAGGTCATTGAAAGTGGGATTCAATGGTTGTATTTTTTGGGGGTGGCCACTCTCATCCCCAAAATAAGGAAAAGTCATATATAATTCAAATAACATTTGAATTATATGTGTATAATTCAAATAATATTTTCTCTGTGTTATTTATATACTGCAAATACTGATTTTCAACCTCATTTGTCACTCTCAACCCTTTCCCACCCCCAAAAATATCCTTAATCCTATTCAAAATGGGAAAAATTGAACTATATAAACATATGTATATCATTGAAAATGATATCTCTGATATATGTCATTGATCAGAGGAATCTGATGGTGGTATTTTCAAGGGTAGTCACCCCATCCCCAACCCCAAAATAATTAAAATTCTTAATACGTTTGTAATTTAAATGTTTTTTTAATAACTAGACAGCATCTGGATGTTCTATTTTAAAATTATATGATATGATATTATATTGTATGTTTAGTTTTTTGGGATGACTATTATTCTTAGAATTGTAATGTCATAAACTTTTTTATTTAATCTCTAGATTTGTTGGTTACTGTAACAGACGTGTCTGACATTGAACAAGTATATTCTTATAACCAAGAAAGATATTTGAAGAAGCAACAGATAACAGTTGTTGATGAAAGCAAATTGAAAGTAAGAATTGAGTCTATTGAAGTAAAAACGACTTACGCCGACTTAAGTGGCTTTTCCATAAAATAGTTTTATATAAATAAATATAATATAAATAATTACTAGGTGGAGCTTGAATTATCAATTAATCAATAGGTAGAACTTGAATTATTAATTATTCAAGAGGTGGAACTTGAATGATCAATTAGAATGTATGATTTTAATACTCAATTTTCTTTATTAGTACATTATTTTCAAACAAAAAAATGCAATTTGATTAAGTAACTTTAATTGGCTTAAGTTAATTTTTCACCAGCTGACTCAAGACAAGATGTGTCTGACGTTAAATTAGAAATTTGTTTTAATACGAATGATTTATATATAATCACAAATTTAGGTACAAATTGTATTGTGGAATGAACAAACTGATGAATTTTCGTGTTCGGAAAATGATGTATTATCTTTGTATCAAGTAAAAATCAAAGAGTATTTGGGAAAGAAACATATATCTCTATTGCAATCTTCAGTGCTTTTGAAAAATCCTGATATTGTTGAAGCTAAAACGTGAGTCACTGGAAAAGCAAATACTTAATAATAATTTCGATAAAAAATTAATTCTTTTACCTATGCTTTTTTATAGGTTACTCAAATGGTATAAAAAAATTGGAAAAAACATCGATTTTGACGATTTAAATCTTGAAGTAGTTGGAGACAGCACTAGTGATACTTCAGAGAAGAGACCTGTAGAGACTTCATAGATTCGTGTTGAAACATATCATATCAAAAACCTTGTTGTCTCTATGTCAATTATTATTTTTTATCCTGAAATTGGTTTTGATTATATTTGGCTAAAGAAATTAAAAAAAAACTAAAACAATTATTGTTTCACAGATTCATTTTTTCGAGTAAGATAGATTGTATAAATAGATTTTTGAATTTAATGCAGACACTTCGTGAAATTTTTTTGTAATAATTTGAATTATAGTTATTTCAATTTTGTTATGTAAATTTTTTAACGAAATTTCTGACTTCCTAGTAGAATCAAAGTGGAGACATTTGTCTTTTTCTGTTTTAATTGTATTTATATTAAATAAAGTATTTTTTTCAATTTAAATTAGAAAAAAAATATTAAAAAGAGAAATATTGAAAAAGATAATACAACTCATTTCAAAAAGATTAGATGAAAATTAATAAATTTAGTGCGAATTGAATTTTAAAAGTGGACAGATCAAAAATGGTATACTCGGTCCGTCTAGTGTTAACGTAGCGCGTATTTCTTTTGAGATATCGAAAACGATTTAGAAAGCACGCATTTTGACGATAGACTTTCCACGAAGATGTAGATTTCTAAAACCTTCACTATTTCATTTTGAACTCTACTGCCAAATCAGTTCTCTTATATGGCCGCGAAACTTGGAATTGAAAAGACGTGTTCTTTTAATTGCTGTTTCTGATGAATATTGAGAATTTTTTGGTCACAGTGAATTATCAATTAATACCAGCTTAACATTTTAGTAGAAGATATCAGTGGAGATCGAGAACATGAAGCTGAATTGGATACACACGTTACGCAAACCATCCACAGACTTGGTTAGGATGGCGTTTAAATGGACCCTTCCAGGAAATTATGGTAGATTATATGGAGAAGATATATTGAGGAAGAATTTACTGTAGCTTAGATAACTGGGCTCGAGTTGAAAAGACATTTCCAGGATAAAGAAGTGTAGAACAATTTTGTTTTGTGCCCCTTGCTGCTGTATGCTCGACAATTTTATCTAATTATACTGTTTTCGTCTTTGTCATTCAATTATATGAGAATGTATATATATGTTTTGACGTGATGCTCCCACAAACAAACAACAAACAAACAAACAAGTGAACAAACATATATTCATTTGTAAGGATTAACACTACATCCAATGTAAGGATTAACACTTTTCACAAATGTATACATGAAATAGTTGTTGAATATTGGAATTTTGGTATACAAATCAAATAGATCTTGGTTGCGTAATATGTGGACAGGACGATGGTATGAGAAGTAAGAAATGAATGGAAGAGTTTCTGCTGTAATATGCCTAGTGAATGTCAAGTCGAGAGTTGTTCCTCCAAGTGTGGTCGATTTATGAATATCAGATACGCATTGAAGGTTGTAAGTGTCTCGCATGAATTTCAGAAAATTGTTATCAGACTTCACGTTTACATTGAAGTCCCCGCATAGAAGAATCGGTATATTGTAGTTCACTGGTAAAGATGGCGGTAATAAATGAAGTTTCTGTACATATGGATAGAGGGCTTGGTTCAGCATCGTGATAGTGTCTTTCATGCTTGTTCCGGGATGAATGTATACTGCTGCAAGTAAAAAATTGTAGTTATTGGCAACCCTGTTGAGTGTAATTTCAGCCAAGCACACATCACTTATACTTCCATTGTTACGTGAGGTGTCCATTTCAATGTTCAGGCATCTGCCAGTAGATGGTGAGGATAGTCTACGGTATATTGCTACTCCACCGGCTGCGTTGGTACTGGAGTAAGTCCGCTTATTCTTCCTTGATAAGCACTCGTAATTCTTGATTGGTATAGGATCCTGAGTGTCACGCATCCATGTTTCAGTTATGACTAAGATCCGATTGTTGTATCACTGAATCTGTCTCAACGTCTTTTTTATGTGCAGATAGATTTTGCACGTTGATGTTTGTTACTATGAGTTGTTCAGAGTTGGTGGCGTCGGTAGAGAACTTCAAACATTTCTTTGTAATTGTTCGCAAAGTGTGTTCGCGAAGGCGATTGTATTCATTACGAATATCTCGCGTAGTTTGTGAATCACTCCCTTGACGGCCATGTTTGAAATTGAAAGGAGAATTGTTTTCAGTGATGATATATAAGCCTTCAAGACTGGTCACTCGACTCATCGCTACGTACACTAGTTGTTGCGGTTGCTTTGGTGAATATTTATAAACGAGTTCATTGAACGTACTACCTTGTGATTTATGGATTGTGATGGCGCAAGCGGGTACACAAGGAAACAGTTTACGTTTGCATTTTACACTTTTAGTTAATGTAATATTTACTAATTTTTTATATATCGGCACCCAATTAAGAGACAACGTATTCGGCTTGCTGAGTACGTGCGGTCGACATCTTATCTTAGCTTTGGTACCTGTCTTTTTTTCTGGAAACTCGAACCATAGAATTGTGACGTCTTCTTGAGTTTTTGACAGTCCTGTTGTGATCGTTGATGGTCCTGCTTTCAGAGAAGAATTGTCATTTTTCAATTGTTGCAGTTCTATATGTCGCAAAACACCTAAGGCACCATTTACAAGTTCCTTCGGCTAATGGTAGCATGTATGGCAATCCGTCCGTTTCAGCAACATTCATCTTATACAGTTTGTTTCTACATTGTCCTTCCTCCGCATGACTGGTGTAACCGATTATAATATCATTAGCAAGACAATTGTATGAGTTCTTTATAGCACTTCGGTTGTATAAATCTACTTCAATGTTGCTATAATACAGACGAACAGCGTCAGGTATATTTTCTTTGCACCACTCATCAGTTTTCTGTCTTGACTCGATGAGCGCGATCTTATCGTCGTTCAAGATGAGTCCATCTCCGATTTTAGTGAGAATTAATGAGAACTTTTCATCTGTCTGTCGTACGACACGAACTAATGGAAAGTAGTTTAGGCCTTGCCACAATATCGGTCCCCCGAGTTGGTCGCGTGGTACGCTGAAACACGGACTGGCACGTACTGGTGGCAGCTGTCTGAAATCTCCACACAAAAACAAGTGTATTCCTCCAAATGGTTGGTCGTAAACACCTGTTATTTCTCGAAGTCGTTGATCGATTTTCTGAAGCACAGCCGCACACAACATACTAACTTCGTCGATGATTACCGCTTTCACACCAACGAATATGTTTCTGTAGGATTGTAGATGTTCTGTTGATAGTTGTTTATTGAAGCGAGACGGTGTGATGCGAAATGCCGCGTGGACTGTAGTGCCACCAATCTGGACTGCAGCTTTACCTGTGCTGGCGCAGGCGACGTAGGCATTTCGAAGCGTGTTGTGCTCTTGAGTGAAACGATTGTACGTCTCCATTATCATTTTTAATGTATAAGTTTTACCGCAACCGGCGGGTCCTGTGAAGAACACTTGTAGCCACTGATGCGATTGCTCAAAGTCGTCTCTGCAAGCATGTAAACGGTGTATCGTTTCAAGAATTAGTTCACGTTGTTCAGCATTAGTGCTGCGCATTATTTTGCAGTACTGTTCCTTCGTCATTACGTTATTGCGCTTCTTCACTAGCCAAAATCCTTGATCTGTGTTGATTTGGTTGATGTCATCAACATTTTCGACACCTTCTTCTCCCAACAAATCTTCCACGAAGGCCATCCTTGTTTCAGGCATTGGTTCTTTGTTGTCGTTGAATAACTGTAGAAATTTATTGCAATCGAGGATCTCACACATCTCGTTGCGGAATGGTAGATAGAGCAAGACCATTTCGCGTTGATAGTTAATAGTGTCATCAATGTCGTAGCGACGGTATCGTATTACTCGCCCTATTAATCGCCTGCGATAATTTCGAATTGTCGATGGATTTTCAAAACAATTCACCGTCGGTGTCTTAGTCATGTCTTCCCAATCTTCGTTGTTTATATGCATGTCATCTTCATTCACATTGAAGTCGTTAGTATGAGCATACCACGACACAAATTCAGCTAAGTAGACAGACTCCAAGCTACAAGGTCGTTCTTCGTAACGTTGAATGATGTTCTTGGTCCATACATCTGTGCTGTCAGCATCTAGACCCTCTCGGTCCATTTGACATCGACGCTTGCGGCAAAGTTGTCGCTCTGATTGCCACACTGTTGGAATGTACACAACCTCTCGACTTGTGTGACTCATCGGTTGACGTAGCAAGTACCATGCTGCCTCCTGAGCTGACATCTCAACGGCGTTTAGTAATTTAATACTCAGTGATTTCAATTGGCCTGTATAATCTCGGTCGGGATGTTCGTGCATCAACTTGATGAGTTCTCGATGCAGGTTACCCATTCCACGTGCCGATTTGTTTATGTATTCCACAACGTATGAAGCGCAGCTGTAATCATCCAAGACTATCTGAATATCTGTGTTAGACTTTATTTCACCGGCGATATACGGGTTGAACGTGTTCGTCAGGATTTCATCGAAATTGCGTTTGAAGAGTAAAGTAGGCCTACGTAGTGTTGACCGCACTACATCCAGATATTCTTCAGTAGTCAAACGATGATCATGGAGAAACTCGTCAATGCTTGAGTAAGTACGCTCATCGAGACAAGTGCGTAGCTCTTTTGCTTTTTTCTGCAAGGTACTGCGACGTCCATCCGTTTGAGCCATTGGAACTAATACGCGAGTAGTGAGCATTGGCCAGTATGGAATGCCAAATCTGCAAGTTATCTCCCCTCGTTTCGTGCAGGTGAAAGTGTGTTTGTGTGTTTGGTTGGTGTAGATATCATCGCTGGGCACGTCTATCCTTGCGACGGAACTCAATTTTTCTATAAGCGCAATAGTCTTCGGCATATTTTCTGACACAGGCTCTTGGGGGTCGTCATTTAACCATAAAAGGATGTGCGCATGTGGACTGCCACGGTGTTGAAACTCAATTCGAAGAAAATAATCAGTAACATAATATTGGCCAAACGGATTATAATTCTGTTTTGCTTTTAGCATTTTCATCAAAGAATCGACGAGTTTTTGAAAATATATGCAGCAGGTAACTGGATCGTCACTAACTAAAGAACACCGTTGAGAATGGTCAAGATCTCGTGCTTCTTTGCCTGGATATTTGTTACTTAGTTTATTGAGTAAATTCAACAAAGCGATCCAGCGCGTTTCGTTGGCACTAAGCGTCAGGAAGATAGTTGGTTTGCCAAGCTGTCGG
>JAPYZS010002404.1:0-15875 GCA_030522925.1 Trissolcus japonicus
GCGCGCTCGACATTCTAGTCCCCCTTTTAAAAAGTTGATGACACCCTGAAGTTGGATCCGCGGCCAATTCATGTCTCCTCGTTTTATTTTTTGACAGGCGAGTTTGTTTTGACATTTAGCAAAATTTTAAACGAGGAAACTAGGACCTAAACCCGGGCGCGCGCGCGCCAACCTCCTAGTATTTTACAAAGTTGATGGAAGGTGGAAGTTGGCCGCGGGTTGGACCTATAGCCAAGTTCGTGTGTCCAACTTTTATTTTCTGACAGTTTGATTTCTTTTGACAGCTAATAATGTACAGTTCAAAACTGGAAAATTACGAATGAATATGTAGCGCGCGAGCCTCTCTTCTAGTCCATCTTAAAAAAGTTGTATGGAGGATTAAGTTGGCTGCGAATCGGACCGTTGGACAAGTTCAAGCGTAACCACTTCATTTTTGACAGGTGAAAATATGCAGTTAAAAATTGAAAAATTAAACCATATACTATGTAGCGCGCGCTGTATACTAATGTTATAAAATTTTTATAAAAAAATTATATTTTAGTCCACGAGAGTAGTTTTCTGAGTAATGAGAGTAGTACTGTGGATAGTGGTTAGAATTTAGTTGGGCCTCTGTAATGGGATGTTAATACAAAGTTTCAACAGTTTGTGTGTATAATTGAGAATATGACGAATGAAAAACTTGGAGATGTCGTGTTGCAGTAGGCTGTGTATAAGAATAAGGCTGTGGGAAGGCTAAGGAAAATAATTATTCTTGATGAGACTCTGTATGAGTATAAAATGATGGCTGTGGAACACATTCGCCATAAGGCTGTTGATCAAGTTGTGTGTAAGATTGACAGTAACCTTGAGGAAAAGCTTCAGGTTAGGGTGGCTTGTAGGAATGATGGCATGTCTCCAGAATTGTAAAGATTAATTTTTCTATCAAATAATTCCATCAATAATTTGGATCAGAAAATTCTACAAATCATTACAATTTTGCTGTTCATAACTTTCAAATAAGAAAACTAGATGAAAACTATTCAATATAATCATTCCATGTCGCCATGTTTGGCGACATGGAACAGTCGCCAAACTGTTTTGTTATTTTCTTTCAAAATAAATTATATTTTCTTCTGAAATTTTCAAATAAAATCAAAAATAAAATCAACATGTTTATAAGATCCCACCCAGGAATTTACATGCTTTACAAGCACTCAGGAATAGCCACGAAAGCGCCACGGCACCATCGGGGACCTGTGTTCAAAGCTGCCGTCCCAAGCCTGAATAGAGGGGCTAAACCATCACCTGCAGGAATCGCCGGGATATCGGCTTTTGGACCTCCTCGCCCGGCCAACTAATTGGCCAGGGATTGTACTGTTCTTCGACCCATCCCCTAGGGTGGACCGGAGACGGCCAAATTTAAGTGGATTTAACCGCGCCAACGACGTGTAATAACGCGCCCGGGTCGTCCCGGTGATTAGTGATCGGATCAGGTACTCCGGGACAGACACCACATGATCTAAATAAAGAACGCAACACCTCCTATAAGAATTGCATATAAAGTGTTGCGTTTTTCATTTGGACCAATAATGGTACAATAATAATACAGGGCCAATATTTTTTACCAAATACGTGTGAAATTTGGTTGGGCTTATGTAAAGCCAATTTTGTAACACGACGAGCCATGCTAGACCCCGGAATACAATCTGGACATGCCAGAATAAAATTTTAATAAGGTTCAATCTCCAGTCCAGCTTCGTAGAATCCTGATCTCAGTTGCTCAAACCTGATCAGCCTGATCAGCCTATCAATTTCGTGCTCTCAATTGTCATCTATACCAAGGGTCCTGAATGAGAGATCAGCGACTTATTTGACCCACAAATCACCCCTATATATTCTGCAGATTTACGCCCAGCTGAGACTAATGAATACTCACCAGTCTGGATTCGATTAGAAAGGCACGGCTTATCCCTTGGACCAAACCACAAATTTTCCTATATGCAACTTAAATCAGTCCAAAATTCTTACTCACTTTTTCCTATCTTGCCCTCTCTACAGCCACTTCATACAACACTTTATTTCTCCAATTTCATCTTTGTCTGTCTTTTTATGCTTGGGATGGCCATAATTTACTCAACGGGCATTTTGACCAAAACCGCAACTTGCAAAGAAAAATGGACGACCTATGTTCGAACTGTAAAAAATATAAATTAAAAATTAATATAGAAACAAATACGATACATCAATACAAACAAAACAAAGTTGTTAAAGTTAAAGGTGACAAAATTGTGATTGTTAAAATTTATACATATCTAACTACTAATTTTTACAGTACACAACTCGTAGAAAAATCCTATATTGCCCCAACAAAAATTGTCTTCCTTTTTGGACAATTCAAATCCAACTTAACAAAGAGTAATCTAAAGTTGGATGGATGTATGGTGTCTTTTGTTTTACTCTATTCTTTCAATTTTTGGAGCATGACAAAAATCTGAAAAAACTGAAAATAATTAAAATAATTTACTCCTAAATATTTTTTGAAATTTGAGCACAGAATCCCTCAGTGCACTAAAACTTTTCTTATTGGTCCTGAGTTTCATGATGAGGATCGTGAAAATGAGTAAAGAGTATGTCTTGATACCATCTTGTTGTTTGTCGATTTGAGTTCAAAACGAAAATGATGAAGCCTTCTTCGAGTTTAAAATAAAACTAATGTTAAATACAAAAAAAATTCGACCTACGGATAATTAGAACATTGAATAAATTATTACCTTTTTCAAACTCTCAATATAACTTCTTTCCTTTCTCGTAATTCAAATGAATGTCATTTCATGGTTTTAACTTTTTCTTTTATCGACATCAATTATTCATCGACCACATTACTGCACTTAGAGTTAGAATACAGAGGTTTAAAATCCATCAATGTTTAAGAAAAAAGTAGAGAGATGTTTTAACCATACAATAGTTCTAGATATTATTATTACAGATTTAAAGTGTTCACGGAAAAAATAAGTTTCTGATTAGTGTCTTAATATAAACACTAGACACCTTGTAAGTAACTTTAATAGCTAAAATGTTTTATTTTAAGACATTTTATGTACCTTTTGAACGAACGTGGCTTAAAAAAATACTTATTTTTGCAGTGTTGTGACAAATAAATGAAAACATCTAAAAAATGGAACTCATATCATCCAAAAAAACAGATCTTATCAAACCTTTAGCTAATGAAACGACGATTTTTGATACAGATTATGTTTTGTGGAAATATTCCTATTTTCTAACAGGAAAGTGGCGCACACAAAAATTTTACATGAAAGTACTTATACAAAGTGTACATATTTGGAATTCTATTTTTCTTATTGCTGTGCAGGTAAGAAATCTATTTGAAGACATGATTTGTAATTTGCTTCTTATATATATAGGTCTTTCCAGCCAAGTACAAAAAATCGCTGCGCACGAGGTCCACAAATTTAGCTGACATTTTTTTTACTGAGAGTGCATTCATATTAAAGACAAAACGCGAAATGTAGCTGATTTTGGCGCAACCGTTGTTTCAAGAATATTGTAGTGAATTTTATTGACGTTTGGAAACATGAAAACGTTAAAACACGTCTGCTTTCTCGTATCAAGTTCAAAAATTTAACTCCGATTTTAATTTTATCTGAAAGAACAGGATTTTACAAATTCGCATTTTGTCTTTAATATGAATATACTCTCAGTAAAATATTAATCAGCAAAATTTGTGGACCGTGTGCGCAGATATTTTTTGTACTTGGCTGCAATGACCCATATTTCAAACCGAAAATTAAAATTTTTTCAAGATCCATTATGCGTACACAGTTCGGGACGATGTTGACGATTTTTGCGCGACTATAAATTGGTTAGAGGTACTAGTCTTACAATTTGCTATGGTACTAAATGAAGTTATATCTTACAACAAGGTGATTTGTTATTGCTTCGATTGATGCCAATTATTCATTTCAATTCAATTCGTATTAATTATTTTTTCAAAATTATCTATTCATTCTGAAATATCGGAAATTTTTTTGTCTTAAAGCTTAGCATGTCTCTATATACTATCGATCGTCGTTTTAAAACATTGATTCAAGGAAAATACAGCGATTTTTTAAAAAAGGAAGAATTGCTCTGTCAAAAATATGTTTTTTTATTTGCAGGTTATTATAAATGGGACTTTTCATTTACTCTAAAACATGAAATACACTAGTCCGAATAAAAAACACAACACTTTCCAAAAGAATTACATATTAAACGTTGGATTTTTTATTTGGACCAGTATAATTCTGTTGAAAAATTATGTTTGTCAATTTTGCTATCAATATATAATTTTTCTTTTAGTTGCACATATAGGATTTTTCTTCATCTTATGGGGAGTTCCATGCATTAACATTTTTATTTTTTGTGATCTGAAATCGTCTGATGCTCACTCCTGTATACAACAATTCACACTCTATAAAAATTATTTTACATTTTGGGTCTCCTTCATTTTATCTACACCGTGCACATTTTATATTATGGCATATATATCTGGATTGTGCGGTTACACTATTATCATAGCAATGCACATTTTTATGGAAATATATGTCGTCAGGTAAAGTAGCAACTGTTTACTGATGAAGTTTACATGTATAAACGTATAGTATGATATAGGTTCAAAACATATTAAATATTTGTTATCAAAACATTTTAAAAATATTTTAGTAAAGAATTAGAATCATTCGGAAAGGAAGAAAAAGTTCCCACATTAATACATATTTCTAAAAAAAAACTGCAAACCTGTATTTCTCATCATGAACTACTCATGAAGTATAACAGAAGCATTCATTTTATTTGGTGTTCTACATTATTCTTTTTAAATGATTATCTGGAAAATAAATATGATTTTTCTAAATGTTCTAAGGCTCCTTAATTTTTTAGTCACATGCTTCTCTTTTATAATATTGGCAGGATTGACAGGAGCTGTATTTACAATAACGATGTCGATGAACATTGTGAGATTAAAAATTAAACGAATCATTGTATTTATCTTGAAAATAATTTTAATTTCAATATACTTTTTTCAGCTGAGCACGATAAGCACGAATCCAGAGAATGCAGCATTATGTATTCCTTCGATTTTTACATGTTTCTTAATCACATTTTTGGTGTGTCGCTTCGGCGAAGAAATACACGAGTCTAACAGCAAAATAAAAGATTCATTGTAAGAAGAAAGCTGATTAAATTGAAATTAGAGGATATTTTTTGATAATTAACTCTTGCGTGAAAAAAACTTGTTAACATTTAAGTGTTATTTTTGGGGTCTGGCGGCAGGTACAATTCATCTTGGACAGATATATCAACGCCATTAAAAAGCATGATAAATATGATACAAATAAGATGCAGTATTACTAATGAGATCCATGCTTACGGTGTCATAAGTTTGTCGATGGAATTATACTCTACGGTACGGAATAAATTATTTTCGTAATATAGGTAGTCTATGGGTTTGCAAAGCGTAACGAATAAATTTTTTTATTTGATAATTTGAACATTTTTAGATGGTTCGATTAGCGTTATCTTATGGTACAGCATTGTGGAAATTTCGTAATCGGGATTAAGTGGTGACAAATTGTAAATTTCAAATTATTTAATGTTATAACGATTACCACGCATCTAAGCATGCTTAGAAGATGGTTATATTTTTGGTTTCAATAAAAATTTCAATAAAAAAATCAACAAATTTCAAAATCAAAATCAAATTAAAACTCAAAGTACCAAAAGAAAAGGTCAATAAATAAGATAGTATCAACACAATAATTACTTCATTCCAATAGAAGTTTCTAGTTAAACGATTTGAATTTTGTTTGGTAAACTAAATAAAAATATAAAGTAAAAATGTTGTTCGGTAACATACAATGGTTTATCGAGAAGTGAACATTCAGAGCTGGCCACAAGGAAGATAAACAAATACGACTTGGCAGAAGCCATCTCAGAGAAGAGAGAATAAAGTTGAGAGTACGTCCGCAAAGACTTGAAAATGGTGTGAAAAATCAACGTTCTTTTTCAGCATTTATACTTTCATATTACGATACAATGTCTCGGTAATAACTTAAGAGGTCGGGGATGTTCTTACTTTTCTTTTATCTGATTAATTACATAGGTAAATTTAGAGTGAAAATGTGACCTTGAAACAATAGAATGGTCAAAAAGAGATACATACAGATGCAAGAAGTCAAAGTTATAATGAACAGCAATCGATTTGATTTATAGTCAGTTAAAAATAAATTATAATCATTTTTCAACAATGACAACAACTGTTGTGTAGCTTAGTTTATTTAAAAATTTAAAATGTTTTTTATTGCTATTTTAATGCTATGAAATCAATTTTCATTTTGTTTGCTGTAAATTTTCAAGTTGTATGTTTATTTATAAATAATAAATTATGTTGTAACTTTCGAAACTTTATAAATAGAGATCAAGTCAAGACAACTACCAACATTGGATAAGCATCTAACATGAGGATTTCTTCGATAAACGTTCGCTTAGCTTGAGCTTACGTTTAAATGTTTAGCACCTCTCACGTAATTCAGAAAAAGTAATCAACATGAAAAAAGGCTTTGTAGCCATGGTAGAATGGGAATGTCAACCTTTGAACAGTATTAGGCATAGAGGTTTCTATTATTTTATTAAACAAACCGAGCCACGCCTTAAGATGCCTTCTAAAAAGACATTGACGAATTTATTGAGTACGTAAAAGTTTGAACGAAAGAGTAAAGAAAACGATACAAAAGAAGAAGGTTTTTTTCAGGTTGAAACGCTATGTTCGTTGTACCAGGTCCGAAGTAGCTTAATCGAAGATGTATCATAACCTTTATTAATGCTTGAATTAATCTTTTATCTATATTGATATAAATAATATGTAACGAAAGTAATGGTATTGCTTTTACTTTATAGACATCTCTGACAATCTAAGTGGGCGTGAATGACAACAACTCAAAAATTATCGCAATCTCTTGTTCCCTATAACACAAACACACACACACACACACACACACACACACACACACACACACACACACACACACACACACACACACACACACACACACACACACACACACACACACACAATTGTATCGATTTACAGAACAAAAAGATTGTTTTATCTTAATGCTGTTGCTTCAAAAAATTAGAGGGGAAATTTAAAATGAAATCAAAGCAATGAAGGCAAGAAGAGGAAAGTTGAGTCGCAAGAAGAGAAGGCAGCGCGAGAGGAAGCACGAAAATCCATATTTATTCATGCTGGTCTAAATAGAAAAAAATTTTAAAAAACATGCATATAAGGATAACATGCGTATGTGATTTTCTTTTAAAGAGACGAACAATTACCTTTGTGAAACTAAGGGAAGGTAATAAATAAGTCAGTTTTTTCAAAAGCTGTCAAGCGTTAAAATTAAATGTTGACATCAAATTCATGATCAGTCACCTCGAAAACCCTTTTTATAGAACGATTAAACTTATTATTTCATAAAAATAACTTTCGTTGTTATGTCAAACTTTTGATGCGATATTGAATTTTGATAAGTTTTGAAAGTTTAACTGTTCGAATGTGATATTATAATTTCAAAGAACTATGCAAATCAAATGTTCATTTATTAGGTTTTTATCAGTGTATACGAATGTCCGAGGACAAAATGTCCCATGGTCAAAAAATTTGCGTAGAAAATGTCTGATGGTAAAAATGTCGTTATATTTTTCCAACGTATACATATCTAAGAGATTATAAAAGTAATGGGGGTTCAAGAGGGGGTTCTCTCAAAAAATAACTAGGAGCCTTTTACGGAACTCAATTCCTTCAAATGAGCAAATTCTTTATTATCCGGGGACAAAGTCGGAGATAAGTAGAAACTTATCTCCGACTTTAAGTAAAAACTTTTTTAACTGTTAAAGTTAAAAGAATAGAAAATGTTGTTTACTTTCAGGAGAAGGTGATTCGCGAGCTTTAGTTGTGAAGCTGCAATCGGCGAAGAATAAGAGTTGGCTCTTAACGTCCTTGTCTTTTTTGCTCTTCTTTGTTGCACTGCTAGAAAATGCCCGACTGCGGATCGACCTATGTATTCCTGTAAAATTTCATAAAATTAGAATTTGATTATTTACTACGGCGATGGTAAACCACACTTTGTGCGAGAGTTTCTGGAAGACCTCGTCTTGGAATTGAATAATTTGAAAATTAATGGCCTAAATGGTAGAAATACAGGCAATGTAATTCTTCGAGCGAATCGTTATAACATCACTGATGATGCTTTTGACTATCCCGTATCTTCACGCCTATACTGTGATTTATAAAATTAGCCCGTGTTCCAATCAAGTCCGCGACTATGCTTTAAAAAGTATCAAGGCAAAATGTATGGTGACTGTATGGTTGATGACACGTTTTTAGCTGTAAAATTACTACATAAATAAGAAATGTGTCTCCTGAGAATAAGACTAACTGATGATATTACGTGATAATGTAAAATAAAATCATTTAAATAATTAAAAATTTTTTTTTATTATAATGGAAACTAAATTTGTGATCAATTTAACGTGACAAAAATTCTAATTTAAAGTACATGAAGTTAAGTGATTCAATATAATATACATTGCTAGTATATGTCCCATAAATATTATGTTTTACAATCGATCCAACGTTGGTAGAACGTCGTTTGACTAGGAATAACCTAAAGTACAGTAACGTTCGCTAATGTTATTTCTTGGTTATTCCACCACCATAGAACGCCAATATTATTCGTCTAGGTTGAAACAGTATTGTTGAAACAATTTCAGTAATGTTGGCTACAATCTTGTTCAACAACATACGTTGGCTATTTCTGCCTGGGGATATGTATTAAGGTTATTTTGTGAATAAATACTTTGTCCACAGATATTTTGTCTTCGGGACATTTTGTCCTAATACCGTGTATACTGCTGCCTTATATGAATAATAAATAGATAAATTTTTATTTCAGTCAGGATTTTTGAAAGAAAACTATTTTTAACACTTCTAGTTTCCTTCAATAATTTTAAATTTTATTTCTATAAATGAAAGTTTGGTTGCACATTGCAAGCATGGCCGATCACTAACTAGAACGTAAACAAAAGATACTGCTAATAATAAAAAAACGCTGTACGCATGGACAGCGATCGCACCCAACTCAAGTAATCGAACTGTCGGTAGCGGTCGGTGTCGGAGAGAAGCGAATCTATAACAATTTTGAAAAAAAAAAAGATAAATGTTTTTTCATTTGCAACCTCTTCATTATCCGTGTCGAGTGCCCTGAAATTGTCAAACGAATAAGGGATTACAAAGTTATACTTTCATTTTAATAAACACTCGCGTAAGTGCTCTTTGAATTTTTTGAAAATAACTTTAACTGTCGAATTTTGTAAACGAATCTTATCATTTCTATTGGAACTTTTCAACAGGATTGCTTGCGACTCAGTGTGATGTTTTTCCCGTTTTTTAGCGGTAACTATATTTCTATATATTGCATCTACCGGGTCTGATGTTTCTACCTTATTCTGAAGAGATAATCATCCCCTTGTTACTCTCGTCTAAAATACGGAGGAAATAAAAGATTAGGTTGAGTCTTTTTGACTATATAAACACTTATTCACTTATTGAATGTGCAGTCTGCATTGTCGTTTCTTAAAAAAAGAAAACCGCACTGAAAATAAGTCTTTTATTTCGTTTTAATTCACTCAAATTTTCACTGGACTTGTTTTCTCTTCTATATCCTATGCATGAATCTCAACTCGAACCACTTATTTGTTCTCACTTTTTTAACGGTTAACTTGTTGATCTAGCTACGCAATTTCATCATTTTTTTCTCAAAATCTGAGAATGATTTCTCATTCTTTCTCTTGTTTTTTCATTTTTTCTCTTCTTTTTCTTCGCATCGCCGATGAAAAATTCGAAAATCTTTAAAACTTTAAAAAACAAACAAAAACTTCTTCAAATTTTGAACGATGCGAACGATGTGACGCACAAATACGTTATGAGGAGAGCTGTGACGGCAGGATAAAAAGGGAGCGTCGGTAAATGTTTTATAAAAAAAATCATTATTCTGGTGTGGGAGTAGCGAACCATGTATAATAAGAATAATAAAAACGCACGCAAAGAGTTACAAATACAGATATTAAGAAAAGTACACTTCCCGCTACAACGATTTGCTAACAAAACCTTTTTTTACAAATGGTTATCTTGTATGTTTTTTTTCTTTTTTCTTCTCAACTAGTTCGCTTTTTACAGATTTGAAAAAAGTAAACAAAAACATGGAAAAAATGCCATATAATGAAATGTTTTTCAGGTATATTTTTTTGGATGTCCTGAAATGTGCATAAATGAATTTTGAATTTTTTTGTAGGATCAGACCCTTGCAGTTCAGGTCACTACTTTCATTTTGCCCTAAAAACACCATTGGTGAAAAATCTATCCACTAAAGGCGCCAAGATTCCGCAAAAGGTTCCGCTGAAATTGCCACCGGCTCCCCGTACAACGAGGACCAAAGAATCGAGTACGACATCAGGAAAACATTAGTCTATTTAACCAATAGAGAAGACTTCGGAAAATCTGTCTATGATTTCGATGAAAGTGAAACACAATACTACACCTTCTCCCTCTCGTGGAGCAAGTAAAGCACCTGTTGCTAAAAGAACTCCCAGCAGGCAACAACGACGAAATTCAAGAAGCTTTCGCACAACACAGAATCACTTGCAACAACATAACAATAATAAAAATACTTACACGTTATAACTGCAAGCAATTGTGATTCTACGGGGTAAATTTTAACGTATAAATATATGGGTAATTCCACGAAAATTCGACACAGTGAATACAGAACGTTCCAAATATTCTGAAACTTGGCACATATTTCGTGCTCGATGAGACGAAATATGTGATATTTCTCTCTGAATTTTTTCAGATTTTTTTTCACCATCTAATTTCAAATGTCATGTGACTTTTTTGAAAACTTGATGTTGAATGTTTTATAAATATATTTTTCTTCTGTTTTTTAAATTCTCGTATAAATAGCCCCTTGAGGTCTTTCAAGACCTTTGACACCTCTGTTGTCGGCAGTGGAAAGTGGCCGATCACCCTCTAATGTGTAAAAATGATGCAAAATAAATCAAAACAATGCGAAACAGTGTAGAACAAAAAAAATGTGAAAAAATAATAAACAGTACGGAACAATACAAAAAAAAAAAAAAAAAAAAAAATTTTTTTGTTTAACGCGGATGGTAAAAAGTCGAATGACTCTTGATTTGAGTTGAATAAAAGTAAGTTCATTTTCTCAAACGACATTTTATTTTATAGTGTATTTTACTTTATCCACTTTCATCCTCTGTGCTAAATTTTTTTTCAATGAAATGATGCAAGAGATATAAGAAAAGGCAATTTTCATAATCTGTAAATAATTTCAAATAATTAGTGTAAATTCAATGAATAAATAATATATATGATAAAATAAATGAATAAATAAATATATAAAATTTGTGCACCACTATTTCTCTAAATTTAAAGATGTGAATATTTCATATTCTCCAAATAGTGAAAATTTCACATAGTTAAATTTGGAAAAATGACTTGAGTAAATGAACCAATGAATGACCGCCCATTTAAAATGCATTGTCTATCTTTGTCACTCCAATGCCATGGTCATTTACTGGTAAGCGGTCAAATATTGGTTCAGTCACCCTATAACGTTCAGTTAAATCTGCTTACATTGTGTAACGTAAATATTGACATTTCATATGTTCTCATCACGATGTATAAATTCAAAGGCTTATGGATCATATTCAGCAATATCGAATAAAGTTTGCTTGTATTCGGCATTATGCACCATGATCCTATAGAACTAATTGATATATTTTTTATTCTCTTATAATTATAAATAGTATATTTCTGTACGTGGGGAAAACGAGTTTTAGGTTGGCAGCGCGAAGCGTTGTCCCCAAGTACAGAACGATATTTTTCACGACGAGGTAGCAGGGAAATTTGGCGAATGCCAACTTTTTTCCACTACTAGTCGTGAAAATGATATTATTGCGCTATGAAAAACAAAAAACACGTGTGTGTTCCCTAGTAAAAATTATCTTGACAAGGCGAACTTGCCATTTTAGTCCCCATTTAGGGAAAGCGTTACATGCCAAGCCAACGCCAAGATAATTTTAACGAGGGTAATATGTATTGTAAATCTATGCGGTAAATATGTAATTATTCTAACCATTCCAATCTTAATCGTTCGCTCGAATTTATCCAATTCTGACATACTGCGAAAAATGTATATATATTACCAAAGCATCGGCATACTATTCCCCCAACCATCATATAATAGCTGGTTATAGTCATGTAAATAAACAAAATCAATTTTATTTCTTTTTATTTATTTATTTTTGTATACATACTTTTATTATTATTATTTCGAATTTTTCGGTTGCATTTTTCATAGACTTATAGGCTCTACATTTTTGTTCCTAAAAGTCTATGTTCCTTTAACCAGGGAAATCTTCATTATACAAAATTAAAAAAAAGGATTATATGTACGTAACCTAACAACAATTTTGCTATGATTTTGCCGGGCTCGCTTGCACCCGAGGTTTGTTCTTTATTTTATGTTTCTAGGACTCGGCCGACAAAAATATAGCCGAGTTTAAATATATAATTAAAATAAGTTAATTTTCAACACTACAATATCGTAAATTTGCTCATCGAGCAGAGCGCCCTCGGAACATAATGTACTATTTTATATGTGATAACGTTCTCAGTGTCTAAGAATCTAGTGGAAACGGATCCATTACAAAATTTAATAATAAATGTAATGTTACCTGGTCGAGCGTGTAAAAGTTATTTTTGAAGAAGTATATAACAGAAAAATGTGCAAAAACCACTGTCATGATACAAAAAGAAGAAAAAATCCATGTTATAATGTTTGTTTACAAAGTGTTAAAAATTTTCGGTCTTTTTTCTTACATTGAAAAAAATGATGTATCCATGAAACAAGAAACTAAAAAGAGCTACAAAAATGTATCCGCCATATGTACTCTGTATGTGTGCAACGTATCTACATAAAAATATTCATTATAAGCGTGTAAAATTTCAATGTTTTTATTTTATTTATAAACAAACGATTTCATCATCCGGTATTGTCTTGTAAAAGATCGACATTTTTTCACATATTCGTCATTCTGAAAGTGATGTTGATTGTTACAGTTGTTAAACATGTTTTTGCTTTCAAATCTATAAAGTATTTACAGAAGATATACTGAATTTCGGATTTATAATTTTTATTCCAGAAAATAAAGTAATTTAATTTTTACATTAAAATTGTCATGAATTCATTTGCAGCCACGATGTGAGAATATAACAGTAAATCGCTAATTGAATTTATAATGCCCATTATGATGGTGTCATAAAATTCACCCGTCAACTGAAATTTGTTGAATACCAGCAAATTGTCTGATGTTTATAATATAGATATTAACATAAAAAATTTCTTGCTAGAGCCGAATTAGAATAACCCTAAATTAGGCTTAAGATCGCAAATCAAGTCTGGACCTCGTTTTTGATGAAGCACGCCTAATTAAATTTCTACTAGATATTTCTATATTGTATTTGAAGAACGAGTTAACCAGTTCGCAATTTACTTTTTGAAAGTGCAATACATATTTTTTGTGCTATTTGTTGATTTTGTCCCATTGATTCCATTATGGATCTGTTATAATTCCGGCGATAAAAAATAATAACGGAAACGTAACGGATCCATAATGACATCGTAAGGTAAATTTTATACTTGGATCTCTATCAAGATAACTTGGAAATTCTGTGCAGAATTATATTCCTAAAGAGTATTACTTTTATAAAATCTGATATTATGGTAGGTCCGACGGATCCCGGTAGATTAAGCACTTCGTTATATTGTTCTACAGTCATGTCAATTAATATACTAAGCTGACGTTTCTTTTTTAAAATTCCCACACGGAACCTCTCTTCCATGTAATGTTGTCTAAATTTTCTATTGTGTTTTCTATTATTAAAAACGCTTGCCAAACCTTGGCATACATGATTGGTTTGAACAAATATTAAACAAATTATATTACCGGCTGCAAAGCAAATAAACAAAGAAGATAACAATGATCAAACAAAAATAGAAACATAGCCAAATATTTTACAAGTATTTAAGATGGGACATGCAATATCATTAATTAGTCGGTTTTTTTCTGTTTTTTGTAACTGTTAATACTAATTGTACTAATACAAATATACATATACATATATAACCCAAGTTTTTAAAAAATGGACTACCTTTATGTTGAGATATTTATGCACGTCGTTATTATGCTCATATGAGATAAAATCGGAAATATCTGATCATTTAAACCCCGCCTGACTCTATTACACAATTAGTCCGAAAATTTTGTAGTTAGTATAATTAATTATCATTTGAAAAATGCAATTTTGACTGTATCGCATGTCTCACCTTAACTAATAGTATTTATGTTACTATTAAAATAAAAAAATACCGAAAACGTTTTTTGTCAGAATATTATACATATGGCAAGAACGCTGCTTTAAAGAAACATTCACGTCTTTCGTTTGGTGATGTCGATTGTAGTGAATTTCATCGTAAAGACGGCTCCTCTAGAAAAGGAGAAAATTTGTGACATTTACAGAACAATTCATTAATAAACATTCAATTCACTAAGTTTACTGATAGAAATGAAGCAGTAGTTTTTACTAGTTTTCTTCTGAATCGTTTAATGGTAGTGATTTTACTACGTTATTATGATCTAAAAAACAACTTTGCCACTTAAAATATATTGAAATCCAACATCTTCTCAATACTTGTTCATTTTGAAAACAAGACCTCCTCTCATCACACGATTCAGAGGAAGACTAGTACAAATAATTGTTTCATTTCTATCCGTTTAATATACTTTACCTGATTTATAGTGCACAAATTGAATAAATATTTAATATATGCTTCATAATAATATATCTTATTCAAAAGTACGTAATTTGTGAACCATACTACATGCGATACTGATTGTACATACATATGCCCACCCTGAACTATAATTTGTGTTTCTTATTTCACGATAACACTCAAAGGAAAGAATATCCAATTTATGATTACCTGAATTATAACATGAATAACAATAAACTGAACTGTCAGACGTTGGATGAATACAGAACATAAGCCCTCACAGACGAAAATAATAAAACAATTTATAACAATTTTATATGAAATATTTATATTTATTACAAAAACACTTATAATATATACAGGGTGAGTTTTATGTCCCGGAACGGTCGAAGATCTTAGAAAATTTATGTAAAATCAAGGAGGCTAAAAAACACATGTCTAATATTTTTTTAAAAATCTATTCAACGATACCAAATTTGACCTCCCACCCCACCCCCCAAATTTGGTATCTTTGAATAGATTTTTGAAAAATATTAGACTCGTGTTTTTTGGTTTCCTTGATTTGACATACATTTTCTAAGATATTCGATCGTTCCAAGACGTAAAACTCACCCTGTATATTTCAAAAATTTAGAACTAAAAAATATAGATATTTAATGAAATTCTAGGGCTTTGCTCGCTATGCTCGATACGCCCCAGAAGCCAGAAGAACGAATTTTCTCATCGCAATGCCAGTTTTAATTCAGTTTGAAATGTTCTTAAAAATCATAGAAGTTATAAACAAAATTTTTTATTATTAAATAAAATTTTTTAATAATACTAGGGAGCTTCGTCCGCTCCGCTCACTGCGCCCCCTGCGCGCTACGCGCGCCAACCCCGCATACGAATAGCAAATTCTAATTTCAGTTTTTTTCAGAAAAAAATTTGGTAATA
>JAPYZS010002406.1:0-10279 GCA_030522925.1 Trissolcus japonicus
AACTTAAACAAACCGGGCTGTCAAAAAATAAAACGAGGAGACATGAATTGGCCGCGGATCCAACTTCAGGGTGTCATCAACTTTTTAAAAGGTGGATTAGATTTCAAGGGCGCGCTACGCGCGCCCGTTGAATAATTTTATTATATAAATCTGTCAAATATCTGGGCAGTCAAACAAAACAATCACGCCTGTCAATGAAACATAGATGATGACGCGTGAATTGGCTGCATATCCAACTTCACGATAGTATCAACTTTATATATACGGATGGATGAATGGATGGATAAATACTCTTTTTAATCACTTTCTTTACTTTCTCATAATACAAAATATATTTGACACACTGTATTGTAATTAGACTTTGCAAAATCTGTTCAATCTTCAGTCCTTTTTCTATAGTTGCAAAGTGGCTTTTGACCTTGAACTTCGACATAAACAATGATTATATAAAATTTAAAAACAAATGATTATAATAAATCAATAGTTTTATTATTATTATTATTATATTTTTGTGCATTTATTGCATTGTTTTAGTATTTTTAATCAAATTTCGTGATTGCAGAAGAAAAAGAATACAAAGGAAGTTACCCTTCAAATCGGTTCGGAATTAAACCTGGAGTGCGATGGGACGGTGTAGATCGCAGCAATGGATTTGAAAAAAAATGGTTCGAATCTAGAAATTCCAGAAAGGCAATTGAAGAAGAATCTTACAAGTGGAGCACGAGTGACATGTAAATTATAAGAACTCCATAAATCTAAATGACTGTTAATAAAAAAAAAAATCATAATAAATTTTTCTAATCAAATTTCGACATTTTCATGCGTCTGAATCTTACTCATTCAAACAAATTCAGTTTTATTGGAAATTACCAACACTTGATATGTTTTAAACGTTTTTATTTAATTTACGATGGTTATAATTTCTGAATTACCATTGAATTTTAACTACACTTAACGATAATTGAATGACTGCATTCTAAAAGAGGATCTGTGCTCGGAAGGCCTTTTTTCCAAATAAAAATGTATCGAGTATTTCGAGTGCTAATCTGCTTATTGCATTCGGCCCTTCAGTTGTGATGTTTTCCGATAATTGATTTAATATACACGGGAGAAAATAAAAACACTTTGCACGTTATTCTTATGAGAAGTGTGGCGTTTCTATGGCCACCAGTGTATTTATACAATAAAAAAATGTAATTGTAAAAGATTGTATTCTAGGTAGTTTCAACTGTTTTATTATGTTTATACGTTATTAAATTTTTCATTCAAAATACATGAATAAAAATTACTAAAAAAGTAGAATTTTTGTAACTAAGACTTATACCGATTGTTTATCTTTTTGATCAGGCGAAACTATTGTATAAGTAGGTATAGCCCTCACGGACGAAAATATAGTCAACAAAATATAGTTTAAACTATTATCCTTATTGCCGCTTTTTATAAATTTTTTATATAAAAAATATATTTCATTTTAATATATAGTTTAGTCATATTTTTAAACGATATTTTCGTCCGTGAGGGAGGTATTAAATACATATTGCTTCATATTTATATAATTAAAACTGATACTTTAATATTTTGATTATTCCATTATTTTGAATTTACATTAAATAATGATATAAACATTAATAATAACAATAATTTTTTATATAACAAAATCAAGCAAGTGAAGATAATTTGTGTAAATTCATATTTAGAATTGGATTGCTAATGGATGTAAGAACGTATCTTTAGGTCTATTAGATTTTTAATGCAATGTTTATATTACATTACTTAGACGATATTGCATAAAAGTATTATAAAAGTGTTGAATTAGGATAATAATTCATAAGTAAAACAAGTTTTCAGATGTAAAGAACGTCCTACACGGATAGAAATGGTGACATATTGAATCTCATAAATGTACTTTATTATAACATTTCAGAACACATAAAATTCGGAGCGCATAAAGTTAATTTTGTATATTAAAACGTATAAATCTATTAAGGGGACGACTCAAGCCTTGTGATACCTTCAAAACGAGTTCAGTTTGCGAGCTTGTTGAGTGTTTTGATTATCGCGCTGTCCCTCCACCGTCATCTCGCGGAGCGCAAGAAAACTAGGCGGCTTGGTGATTCGCGACGTCACCGCTTCCGAACCACTGAGTCGTCATCTGGTCAACGCGATCATTAGTGCAGTGGAAGTCAACAGCCAACTAGCAGCTCTCGCTGCAATACACACCGCGAATCGCAACATCCGACTCTAGTCGGCAAAATTCTCATCATCTTCCGACGCTTTTCGGCATCAAGAAACCTAAACCCGACTCTTGTCGGTCGACGTACACCCGACTCTCGTCGGTCCAAATATCCTGACTCTTGTCAGCTAAATCAGGCGGCCGATCAAAATCGGTGCGCGATCTAGCCCGAGGAGCAAAAGCAGCGTGTCCACGGTGGTTATTTTCATTTCATTATTTTTCTTTTATTATAATTAATAGCCACTTGGACATAAAAATTCTTTTAGTTTCAAATTGAATCTACAATAATAAACTTATATCTTTAGCAAAAAAAAAACTGTTTCAATTATCTCCCTCAACCTGATCCGAACTTGTCGTTTATGAAAATTTACAGTCCACTTAAACGAAAATTGCTTTGATCTACCAAAATAATATACAAGCTATATAATCATAATAATAATAATAATAATAATAATAACATTTGATATTTTTTTTTCACATAACAAAGAATCTGCTGATATGTTTTTTGTTGTAAAAACTTATCAAATGTTGGCTCACATACGTTTTGAAGGTATCACGAGGCTTGTGCCATCTCCTTAAATATATAGTTCGATGTACATAATAATAAATAAGTATAATTGTATTTTCACATAATTTATTACTGTATAAACAAAAAAATCATTTGAATTGACGAAATATCGAAGCACATGTAAGTTATTGTGCATAACTTTAGAACGTATAAATTCGGAATACCTTAGATTCAAAACTTAAAAGTCCATTCTGCTTAAAATGGAAAAAGCAATCAACCGAGGAAATCAACAAAGATCTCCTCGCTTACTTTGTAGAGCTGGTTGTGAAATTCTCCCCAGGTTTTGAGAAAATTTGAATCACTGACTTCTATCGTGTAGACAAACTTGCAGGCAATCGACTGATATTTATTAGATTCACCTCGAAACGCATAAAGCAAGAAACATTTAGAGCCCTCTTGCCATTAGCCAAGGAAAAAAAATTTCTTTTTGGAAAACGATCTCTCACAAGAAGATCAGCAACTTAAGGAGTCATGCCTATACCAGTCGGATTTCAAAAACTTAATTTTTTATTGCATTATTCGAAAGTAAAAATATTTAAGAACATTTTGTCCAAATTTGAAGATGATCCGATGAAAATTAAGGAAGTTCCATAGAAAAAGTAGCTCAGCCTCAATACCGTTTTAAAGGAAGTATACAGCGCGTCATTTCGGTAAGACACTTGGGAAACACGTATAAATTCCATTATGGATCATGAAAGGTGATTCTGTGTATTTAACAATATTCATCCACTTATATTAGTGTGAACGTACTTTGCTGTAAAAGCGTTTATCTCGAAAACAAATTTTCAAAATCGGTGACAGCTTTTTCTCATAACAAAATCATACAATTTGTTAGGAGTGCAGTTCATATGCCGTACAGCTCATGGGCAGTGCAGTTCATGTGTCGTACAGCTCATGGGCAGTGCAGTTCATGTGCCGTATAGCTCATGGGCAGTAACGCACATGTGCCGTACAGCTCATGCGCAGTTCAGCTCATGCGCAGTTCAGCACGTGTGCATTACGCACATGCTCCGTACAGCACATGCGCAGTACAGCTCATGCGCAGTACGCACATGAGCCTGTGTATTTTCGTAAATACAGTGGGATTTTTCATACTTAGTATGAATTTATATAATAGAGGAATATCCATAATATTATTAATACAAAAATTATATAGTGTTGTATACATTCAAATTCAATATTATCGAATCTGTCATTTGTCTCGGTTGTCACTTATCTTTGAATGTCTTTTACTTTTGTTATTTCACGTTTCAACCTTGTGTCAGTCAAGATAAAAACGCGAATAAACTTTGTCTTGTTTGAATCGTGATTTATTATTGTGTGAACAGTATGTATTACTTATTTATTGATATATTTGTAAATATACAAATATCTTACAAATGCATCTAGTACTTAATATTTTTGTGTAATCTAATTGTCAAAATACTATATTTATGTGCTAAGAAAGTCCTATGACTTTCTTCGCAGCGGATCACCAAGTACCTAAAATGATGAAAGCGCAGACTGATAAACATAAGTTTTGAAAGTTAAAATTTAATCTCATAAATGAGAGCAGACTATGCGTTTCTTGTCGGATCATTTTTGTTTACGATTTTTCATTCGTTCTATCTTATTTGTAACATGATTTATGACTATCTAGTAAATGATTCATTGGTGATTCATGATTTCATTTCTGTGTATCACGTACCTGAAATATAATGAATAATGAAGTACATATGTACAGTTATGTAAATTGCGATTCATTATTTCATGTTACTACATGAATTATCAGAAGTAATAATCGACGAAAAAAAAGATGATGGAAACCATGCGATCGAGTTTGACAGCTCCGACCCGCAAAATGAGACCACGGTTTTGATCCGCTATTCCATTAGGCACCCCAACACGGCTCGCCAAAGACTCTTAAGGGATCATTTCTTCTCGTACGAGTAAGAAAATTACCAATCTTTAAGAGTGGATTAACATAAAAGCTAGTGGTCGTAACTTGTTCAAACTTTCAGTGGTTGTTTGTTCTTTATACACTGAAATAAAAAACATACATTCCCTAATAAAAATTGAACTAGGGGCCCTGTAAGGCTTGCCCGACAAACAACCCGGGCTCCTTAAAGGTAATTGCTAGTCTGGAAACTGGCCCTTACAAGGTATGTGACGCTTTGCCCCATAAATACCTATAAGGGCGACCCTTTAAAGGCCCTAGACGGGCCCTGATCGGGATTGCCATTTTTAAAAATTAATAAACAAAAAAAAGTTTAATTAAATAATTTGATGATTTTTATTATTACATGATTTGATGATTTTATTAATTTTTATTAATGAGGGTCACACACCCTCAAAACGCCCGGATGAAAACTATAAGGGACCATTCACGGCCCCATAAAGGTTCCCCTTAACAAGACTGACAACCCCTCTTATCTTAGCGATCTGGGCATTTTTCACACTAAGGGCATCTTTTTTCGAACGGCATTGGAGGGACACTAACGCCACCACGATATGTCTCATTTTTTTCTATTCAATATGTGTTTTTTATTTCGATATATAAAGATAAACCAGTGAAAGTTTAAACAAGTTTCGACCAGTAGTTTTTTGTTAATCCACTTTTAAAGACCCTATTAGCACATAATATTGAAAAATATTATGTTTATGTCCGCACACATAACATTGTTTGAATGTTCAGACAATTTCAAAAACCTACACTGAGAAACCGAATTCGTAAGAATTATGAATTTTATCAACGTACATTGTAAAACGTACGATGTATTTGCAAAATCTACGAAAAATTTGCAGAAAGTACGATATACATCGTTACAATTACGTTATAAGTTGTAGAAAATTGAATTCTTACGAATTCGGTTTCTCAGTGTAAATTGATATTTCAGAATTATTATTTAGGCGGACATTGAATGTAACATGTTTTGATATTCTGTAATATCTATTATGTCCGTCTAATATTTTCTGAATATCTTGTACTTATATGGCAAAATATAGAAATAGAAGAAACATTGGTCATTTTTTTATCCGGACCAGAAGGTAAAACCCCTTAACTTGACTGTTCATATGGACTTCCCATTGACTTTATTTCATTACGTGATGTCTAAGTCACGTTATATTTTGAATTGAACTTAGTAGAAATTCAAATTAAATTGAGCATAATGAGACTTTTGGTTCAAAATTTTATTGAGAAACAATTAACTACTTCCATTACTACTTCCTAACAGCCCTCCCAAGCCTGAATTGATCTCGTCTGTATCCATTCGCGGATATATAAAATGCTGTCAAAGAGTCGTCTGCGAACCGGGAAGTCTGTAAAGGCTTTCCGAGTGCCTTCTTTAGCTAGCTTGTCGGCCATTTCATTGCTTTCAACGCCAGTGTGTCCTGGTAACTTGTAAGCGAGTTTTCGCTCCAGTGGCAAGTCTGTCAATCGCAGATCGGCACTCACTCGTAAGTTTCGGTGCTCTGCTGTTAGTGCAGATCGTAATTCTGCTCCTCAAGTTTCTATCCAGGCAGAGACTTACGGCCCTGAAAAGCCCGTTCTTCCTTCAATACGTGAACCGTCCGTGTAGATGACTTTTCATTCACTTTTGTCCTGCATGTCCATTGCAAAACGTTTATCGATATGGAATGTGCGTTGAGACAGATCTTGCATGTCTGTAGAAAAAGTGCCTTCAATCACTTTGATAATTTTGCTATGTTGCCCTTTATTCAACCATAATCCCATTCATTGTAATCTTATAGCTTCCATCCTTGCTGCAGCTTTGATGTGAGTTTCTAGCGGTGATAAACCAAGATGGGCCTCCAGCGTCGGAACAGGAGCTGTTTTTAAATCTTTTGTTATTCCCCTCGCAGCTATGCCCTGTATATGTCTGAGCAGTGCTGTGCGGACTTCATGTCTGTCCTATGCCACCACACAGCAGCCGCATAGGTAATGCGTGGTATCACGACTGCCTTGTAGAGCCACTCATATAGTCTAGGTAAAAGGCCCCGGTTCCTTCCAATGACCCGCCTAGAAAGCCATAGTGATGTAGCCTTTCTTCTGACATATTCCAAATGGCTCTTCCATGATAGTTTACTATCAAGGATAACCTCTAGGTATTTGACTTCAGACTTGAAGTCAAGACTTTTGCCTGCAAACATCACATTTCGCAGACCAACATGTTTTCTTTTCTTGGTGAACATGATCAGTTCCGTTTAATCCGGGTCCACCGACAGTCCTGACCTTGAGCACCAATTATATACCTTTTCTAGGTTTTGCTCTATGAGATCCACTGTGTCGATAAACTTGCTTCTAAACTATATGGCCAGGTCATCCACATAAGCCTGCACGTGACCTTCACGCGCCTTTTAAAACTGGCAGTTGACACTTCCGTTACTGCCAACTAACGGATCGACCACCTTTTCCCCCGCGCCCCATTTCGCCCTTTGTTTTCGCCCTTTTCGCCCCAAGTTTGCCCTTGTTTCCGCCCCTCATCCTCGCGAGTGCCGCTGCCGAGCACCGCGACCGAGCGAGAGCAACACCGGGGATACGCCGACAATGACGAGCCCCGCAGACCGTCAACGAGAGTGAGCGAGCCGCGTCGACGACTGCCAACTGACGCCGCGGCCTTTTGTTGTGTTCTTTTGCTTCGAAACGGTGAGTTTCGCTTCAATATTCACGTGCCGTCTGTCCGTCGCTAGTCCGTCCGTCTCCATCGCGTTCCCGCAGGCCCACCTCGAACCCGGCCCGGCGGCCTTAGAACCCGCGAGACCCGCTAGTAAAACCCCGCGCAAAACATCCGTGGTGGCCGACCACCACCACGTGACAAATGGCGATCCTGCCCATCAAATGGGCCATTGTTTAAACAAATCTTGTTTAAACAATTTCTGAAAAAAAATTGCGAGCGCATTGAGTATCATTTGTTTTTTTTCAGACTTCGTGTTTGTTGTATCATAGAAACGAAGGAAAATTCCACGCGGCAGCAAGTCATCGAATACGATTCCAATTACCATAGAGATTTGTTCCAACTGAGAAATGACAGATGTTTTGTCGATCATAATTGAATAAAATGGAGCAGCCTGAATGATTTGAAGATTTTGATTTTGAATTTCAGAAGCCATCAATGCGAGGATCTCATTTTGAATGTCGTGATGTAACTATTTGTGTCCACTTCGCTTAAGCCAAGCATCGAGTTGCGGCACGTCCTGAGATCTTGCAATTAAAAATTGCATCAAGTTTGACAGCTCGTGATTTTTAGCTCCTGGTAAAGCCAGACCCTGCATTGAAAGCAATCGGATTGTTTGAAACACTTTCATCAAAGCTATCCGATTGTCCATCATTTCAGTTTTTTTCGCCTATGACATCATTTGCATAACAGTGTTTTTTGGCCCCCTTACGAAGGGGGCCAAAGTTAAATCACTATAAAAAGTGATTTAACATCTTTGAGTCTTATGAAAAAAACGGCGATCCTGAACCAATCTTCTGTAGAAATGCCGGTATCGGGACCTTGTATTTTATTGATTATTTATTGCAAATTAACTTCTAATGCGTGGCGAGGAAAACGTTACAGCGCAGCACCCAAATTGTAACATTACACCTGAAAGGCTGTAAGGGGATAGCCTCCCTGCTCCAATTCTGTTTCCATTTTACTAACGAGTAGTCGTTGTCTTACAGCCCGCCCTATATGTTGATTAGTTTGTGTCTAGAGGCCTGTCACTAAGATGACACTCCTTAATATATCTGTCAATGAGCCTTTCCAGTATCTTCAAACAAAATAAGGTTAGGCTTATTGGCCTAAAGGACTTGTATAGTCAGTCATACGAAGTGCTCGTATAGTCAGTCTTCCCAGGTTTAGGCAGAAAGGTCAGCCTTGTAATGTTCCACGCTCTCGGAGGGGAACCCGCAAGGCTCGCTCGCATCACTTTTAACAAGAGCAATCTTATCAGTTCCATTCCCTTTTGCAAGAACGTTGGCAAGATACCGTCGAACCCTGCTGATTTTTAGGGCCTGAAAAAATTAATCGCCCAGTCTAGCCTGCGGAAGCTCACCACCCGAGTGGCCATCTTCCTGTTTTTCCCCCTCCTCGTTCTAACCTTGCCAGACGAAATACTATCAGCCTGCTGGTGCCCCGACATGTGTGTATGTAGAAGAACTCGGATAGTATCGATATCCGTTGTGGTGTATGTTCCATCTTCTTTTTTAGTTGTTTGAGTCTTGCTCCTGTATCAGAGTTAAGAACTTTGATTAGTTTGGCTGCGTCTGGGAGCGTTTCAATGCTCTCGCAGTATCCTTTCCAGCCTCTGTCCTTCGAATCCCTGATCTTCTTTTTGTAGACTTTGGTACACTGTTTATAAGAGTTCTAATCCTCTTCCATTTTGGTTTTCTTTACTCTATTGAGCAGTTTTCTCGTGGTGGTCCTCAATCTAGTAAATTCAGTGTTCTACCATAGTTTACTTTGTGGCTTAGGTTGAACAACTGGACAGGCTTCCTCGTACGATGAACGTAGGCCTTCACCTCTATTCAGAAGATTGGCAGGGATGCATAACCATCCGATTGCACGTGTTTGCTATGATCGTTCGACGGGAAAACGTGCGACCCTCGAATCTTTCCAATTTAGCATACAACCGGGGACCGATCGATCTCAGCTGCATCCGAGCCTGTACCATACGAGGTAGGAAAAGAATCTTGAGTGATTAAGGACAATCACTCCATCGCCGGCGCACGTCACGGACCGTAGTCCACTAGAAGAGCTCCCCAAGCCGTTCCGACGCATTTACGCTATAAGGAGAAAAACCACGTTCGACACATTTGATTGTGAATCTGCGTATCTGAGGCACAGAATACGCGAAAAAACACGTTCGAATTACCTACTTGCCGCTCCGAGAGAACCTATCCAACCGAAGTTGGAAACGGAACCTCATCACGACTCATGGGTATGTTTTTTTTCGAAGCGCCCACCCTAATGGGTGTTGGCGCACTACGCAACCGTGAACGATTAACGTAGTAAATAGACGTTCGATAAGCTCTCTTTCCACAGCAACCGGAGTAGTTCAACAGAAGTTGGGGTCAAAGCATCGCTGTGGTTCGAGAGCGCAATAGAGAATGGTCGTTCGAATCGGGTATAACGCTCCAGATCACGCTCACTCAGCTTCTCCTTCCTCTAGATTCACTCTGGGTGTCTCGAGCACAGCAAGTGCAAACCTTTTGAACAAAGGATAGTAGTCCTTTGAGACGAGGTGTCTTGGTGGAAGCGGCCACAAGTGGCCAAGTGCTGCCAAGCCGTCGATCAGTTCTCGCCCTTGGTCGCTGCGTCGAGGGCACTAAAAGATTATATTTCCGACAGTCTCGACAACTCCGCATTGGCAGAGGTTATTAGGAACCAGAGAGAAGGAGCAGAGTTTCTCACGGTTGTTACCATGTCCACTCATTAGCTGACACGAGTAGTGGTCAGGCTTGAGCCACTTTGCTCGCAAGCGCTCTCTTATAACAGGGAGATATTCCCATGTTA
>JAPYZS010002408.1:0-11044 GCA_030522925.1 Trissolcus japonicus
GACAGACAAATATTTCGAGAAAAATGCATCGGATCGAAAAACGGGAAAATACGTATCAAATGTTTTTTGAAAAGCTATCCAATGATGTCAAACTCAACCACCCCCACCCCCTGGGGGTGGGGGTGGTTGACTAATGATTAATGACTAATGATTAATGAAATCAACTATATTTGTCAACACAAGTCTGAATCTGGACTTTACACACATACACTCAATCAGAGTGACATTATCCATCATTACATCTTTAAATATTGTTCCAGTATCAAAATGGAAACATCAAAATTTAAGAAATAAAGGCTTATCAAATAAACTCAATTTACTATACTTTTGATTGATCCGTTTATTTATATACATAGCCGAAATCAAATCTGTGAAACATCTAACGGCGTCATAATCAAAATTGAAAACGGACTTTCAAATTGTCTACAAATTTAAAACCTTTTACCAAAATTATACTATTTGTTTGTTTGTTTGAGTTATAATAAATTTGTTATTAGAATTGTTTTACATTTATCATCTTTTGTTCATTTCAAATTCCCTCATTTCGTAAAAATAAATAATCATATGTATCCTGACGTAACACCTTTAACGGACGAAAATATAAACCAATTTATAGAAATTATATATAAAATATATTTATTTTAATTAATATATTTTATTTTAATATTATAAAATATATTTATAAAATATATTTATTTTAATTAATATATTTTATTTTAATATATATATTTTAATTTTAATTTTGTCTATATTTGTGGTGTATATTTTCATCCGTGAAGGACATACTTAATTTTTCGGCATTTAGGAAATCAAAAGTTTGAACAAAATAAATTTTACTGTTACTCTTCACTGATATAATTCATAAACACAAATTTACTTAGGCTTATATTTTAATTTCGTTGATTTAAATATAGAATTCAGTTATCGTCGTTCAAAAGAGCCATAAAGATGTCCGATTTTATTGTAGATCGTCATGAAATCAAAAAGAAATTGCAGGAAATGACTAAAAATTGTGCTGGAAGTAATCGTTCTATTTGGAATAAGAGACAGCTTGAAAAATTGATGAAAACTTTGAAAGACCTTGAAAGTAAAAATGTGCAAAATAGTATATTACTTGACTGTGGGTGCTGTAGAGTTTCTCTCACCGAGTGAGAGAAACTGTACAAAGAGAAACTCTACTCGCTTCGCGCGTGCTGTCATGCTCACGAGTGAGAGAGACTCTACGGTACCCACAAGTTGAGTACGATATTTTTCTACGAAGTGCACGTAATTATGAAAAGAAAAAATGATAGTGATCCGCTGATTTTGATGGTGCCTACCGAAGAGATTCACGACAAGTTATTGGAGGCTCACACTCAAACTGGTCACGGAGGTAGAAACAAAATGGTTTACTATACACAGAATAAGTGGCGCATCACTAAATCAGCGTGTCAATTATTGATTATTGAACAAGATTGATTTCAATCTTTTCGTGATGGTAATTATTGTTTCAAATCAAAGCTGTCAAAGATTTTTTTTACATTTAGTGCACCCTTGTCATCCTCAGAACCAAGGAAGCATCGACAGATCCAATGCTGATGTGGAAATTCGCTCCCCGCGTGGATGCTCGATAACAAGTCTACAAATTGGAGTCGTGGCTGTTATATGAGGTTCAGGTACAATTAAATATTGATCATTATGAATAAAATGTTGAAAAAATTTGTTGTACAATGTAGTTGCACAATGATACCAACGTAAAAACAACTGTGGCAGTCCAAAAGTTCAAACCTGTATTGTTTCACTCTGGGTTTGGAGCTGAATGAGTATGTTATTTTTCCCGTGTAGATTATGAAACATAGTTTGATTAACCGACTGAACGTCATTCGGGTGTTAGACAAATTTTTCTAAAATCCTAAAATTCTCAGGCCGATAGACAAAAAATATCGTTAATTTGATTAATCATTAGTCTATCGGCCGGTGTTTACTTAAGCGCCTAGGATTTTAGCTGAAAGGCTGACTGTTCTAAAAGCCCACGACATATATAACACGCTCGTCCGAAAATCGCTTAATATTTTGTATCAACGTTAAAAAAATGAATCATTAATTTCTCGGATCGTTTTTTTGATATGAGCCACATTTGACCAAGGCGTTTTATCGTTTTTTGGAATACTGAAATTATTTTTCCATAGCTCAACCCCACCAGAGCCAGATCAGTTGGTGTAGATGTCCACAGCAAATTTCTAGTAATGTTCTTACAAAGAATGCATAATATTCCATACCAACGCAGTAGATAAATTTCAAATAAATGTTAAATGTAAAATATTGTATGACTCACTTAAAATTCTGTTATTGTTGAAAATTTTTCGAACTCTCATGCGAACATCTTTAACTTCAAGTTCTACATCAAGAGAATCAACATGTAAGAACGTTTTGCCATCTCTAGAGTGTGTCGAAACGCGGCCTTTGACTAAAGCTTTAACATGGTTGAATTTTGCATGAAAAGTACCATTGCCACTTGCAGGTAATATAATCAAAACTCCAGAACTAAAACCAAAACATGAATAATTAATTGTTTGAAATCATTATGAACATTTTGAGTTTCTTAATTCTAAAGAACTAATAAAAAATCGGGTTCTATTGAAAAAAGCAGAGTGATACCTCAACAAATAGAAAAGTATGAATGTAAAAAAAACAACATTATATATTGGAGCGCTATCGCTTAGGTGTCAGTCCTGGTAGAAAATGAAGGTGGTCTGGATTAAGGCTCTGATTAGTTTACCTGATTATACCAATTTGGGTCGTGTTCAGGTCAATATATATTTTCCTTTTTCTTTTTTTGTAAAATTTATAGAAATTATGTGTCTTTTATCTTTCATGCTGCTGCATGTGTCTCTAGTCTTGCCAAAAAGTTTATATACATTATTATCTTTTGTTATTTAGCCATACTGGCTGAATAACAAAAATGCTAAAAATGTTTTCTTATAAGAAATTTTCTTATCAGAAAATTTTGCTTTCAAGTGAAAAAATGGCTTTATAAGATTATAAGTCTTATGTTCTGATCTGGAAACCTTGTTATATATACAGGGTATCCCAAAAGTATGGAAACGCTTTTCCATACTTCACTTATGGGAAGCGTTTCCATACTTTTGGGACACCCTGTATATATATAAACACTTTATCCGGTGATCTGGCATCCGGATATTGCCCGGAATGGCAAGATCTGATCACAATTCTAATCCATATCTAAACATTTTTTTCTGACAATCTCTGAATTTAAGAAACTTTGTAAGGTAAATGTACAGGTTACCGTAGTTGTACTGGTTATCGTGGTTTTTTCTGAACCAGTATTTATAAATTAGACATAAATTTGGACAACAAACAAGTATTATATTTAAATGAAAAAATAATTTAAGACGAACAATTTGATCTAATTAGATTTTCATTTTAATTTGGTGAACAAAAATTAAAATTATGTATTCCATCTTACCACAGCATTATTTGGAAAATTTAGCTTTTCGTAGCCTTGCAGCAAAGAAAAATTGCTGTTGAAAATCTCGTTATAATAATAGAAATATTAAATGATGTACAAAAAAATGAACATACATTTGAAAAGATATATCAATCCTCAGTTTCAATCCACCTAGTTAGTAAAGATATTTAAATTGATATTAATAAATATCCAAAAACGATATCCGGTGCAACCAAAGTTGACTTGTACGTGTTATCGTTCACCGAAAGTGCGACTTTTTCGTTCGAAACTCAAATGGTCTGTTGTTTGTTTACTACGCTAATATACGTAGGTAATAATACAGTAGGTATCAAATATCTTTTCACCTAGTTTATTTATTGTTCAATAAAAACGATTAATGAAAAATTATGTGAAAATTCAAAACAAATCGACTGAAAAGTGACGTTTTTTAAACCTAACCTCACTTCTTATTCTTTGTTGTTATTATTATTTATGTTAAACAAAATCTGATATAAACAATCGTTAACAGGACTGACATTGGAAATAAATTAATGAGGCATGCGTAGTGAAAGTAAGTCCCCATAATGAACGTTATAATTTTTTGTTTGTCTAACGAAATATTAATGTATAACGATATATTTTTTTAGAAGTGCCCAAAAAAAACAGTATTCTGACGAAGCTCTGAATGGAGCTCTGCAGGCTGCACGAAGCAAAACTGACACTATACAGTCAGCTGCCAGAAAATTCCAAGTACCTGCAACAACTTTGCGGGACAAATTGAAAGGAAGAACTCCGGAAGCTAAAACAAAATGTGGTCCCGAGTCGATTCTATCTACTGAAGTAGAGAGTGAATTCATCAGATGGATTTAAACTATGCAAAAAGCTGGTTTTCCAGTCACGAAGGAGCAGCTCCTAGACAGTGTTCAAAGATATGTTAAAAAAATGGTATCTCTACTTGCTTCGTTGATGGTAGACCTGGGAGACGCTGGTACGAGAATTTTATGAGAAGACACAAGGAGTTAGCTGTATGAGCTGTTCAAAATCTGACTAGTAGGAGAGCGTCTGTGACAGAAGTGCAAATCCGAAATTGGTTTGGTGAAGTGAAGACTTATGCAAAAGATAACAATCTCGAGAAGATAATGAAAAATCCTAAGAGGAACTGGAACACGGACGAATCTGCTATTCGATTTTGCCCAGATGACAATAACGTTATCGTGCGAAAAGGATCAAAGGCAGTTTATAAGTTTGTGTCAAACGATGATAAAGAGTGCATGACAGTTCTTTTTACTGGTAATTTATAATTTCTATTTGATAACTACTTGTCAACAATTATTAAATGTGCTAATGTACAAAATCAATTTTTATCTTTTAGGAAGTGCCGATGGTCTTATGGCTCCACCAATGATAGTCCTAAAAATGCAGAAAACTCCGCCAACAGTAAAGGCATCTTTGCCTGATGAATGGTCGGTTGGAAAATCGGACAGTAGTTGGATGACGAGTGCGGCTTTTTTTGAATACGTAGCGAATGTTTTTCATCCGTGGCTCATCAGAAACGCAATTGAATTGCCAGTCATTCTTTACATGGATGGACACAAGTCGCATTTAACGATGGAGCTAAGTGATTTTTGTAGCAAGAATAGTATTGTCCTTGTCGCACTTTATCCCAATTCGACGCATATTCTCCAGCCACTCGACGTCTCGTTCTTTCGTCCCTTCAAGCATGCATGGAAAGCTACTGTACTCAATTTTCGGATGTCTAATTGCGGTTGCAGAGTACAGAGGCACGACTTTGCACCACTGCTTCACTTAAATTTAACACAAATGGATACAAAGAAGGTTCTTTCTAACGGATTCAGAACAACGGGATTGCACCCATTCAATCCGGACGCTATAAATTATTCCAAATATCTCATGAAAACCAATACTATTAACGACTCGACAATCAACCAGACGACTGAAGCAGACGACAACTCTGAAGTAATCGCAATTTTAGAGAAGAAGTTGTGCAGCAAAGGTCCGTTCGATCCGTCCTTTCTCACTTGGGCTGGTATTATTGAAGAAAGGGTTTATTTGAGCTGTGGAAAGAATTAAAACAAGCTTCTAGAGGACAGCTGAGTGCAGATATGTCGACAGCTTCTTTCGCTGAACAAGAGGAGAACTTGGACACTGAACAAAGGCACAACCTGAACACTGGAATTTCAGGTACATCTATAGACTGCACAGCTGTGGAATCGTTTGAAAATTTGGCCATTCAAATAGACGGCGCACCCGAACATTTGTTAGCTGAGGCTCTGTTTGAACATCCAATCTTCATTGAAGACGAATTTGGTTCATGTGTAGAAGTCCTTCCTGTTAAAGATGTCCTCATAAGGCCAGATGAAACGAACTTGTCCGACTCACATGAAGATGCAACTTGTGATGCGACAGTAGACGACGACTTCCAATTCAATCTAGCAAAATCTATCCTCGGCACTGCACTAGAAAAAGAAGTCCAGATTTCGACAGATCATAGTCAACAACTACCAAACATTCAGGAATCAATAACGACGGCAGGTGAAAGAGGTACATAAATATTTGAATAGATACATCTCACAACCGACATAATTTATATTTTAAAAATGTAACGAATTTTAATATGTTTGAAATAATTATTTTGCTCCATACGATTTTTATAAATTCGAGTCAGCATGTATCACTTTCCGGTTCTTCGCCGACAAAAAAAAGTGACAAAGAGGATCTCTCGGCGATCAACCTGCAAGCACCAAATTCTTCTTGCACAGCGGAGCAGGCAGGACTAGCTGTGTCGGAAAATAGCTTTATTGAACCTCAAACTTCAACGTGCACTACTAACAATGCCATTGATTCAGGCGAACCGTCGAACATCCCTGAAACTTTTCGGAACGTTTTATTTTGGCCAAAAGAAGATTCAAAGAAAGCTGCATCTGGTAAAAAAAAGGAAAAAATTCCAACCGTTGTCACATCATTGCAATGGAAACAATTTCACGCGGAAAAAGAAAAAGCTAGACAGGCTGAAATTGTCAGAATAGAAAATAACAAAAAAAAACGGGAAGAAAGTAAAACTAAAAAGGAAGAAGAAAAAAAACGAAGACTGATAGAAAAACAAATTAAAAAGAAGCGATCGATAAACGACAAGAAGAAATCGCGAAAAAAAAAAGAAGAAAAAGCTAAGAAAAGAGAAGAAGCTGAAAAGAAAAAGATAGAGCAAGAAAAAAGGAGAGAAGCTGCAAAATTGAAAGCAGGAGCGGGTAAGAAAAAAGAAATTGGAATCAGGAAACGAATGCAGATCAGGAAAAAAAAACGAAACTGCGAAGAAAAGAAGAACAAATGACTTTCCCGATAACAGAGCTGATGAGAATTTAGGAAATAAAGAGGAATAAGCACTGTAATTTCAGCAATTCACTTTAAATATTCAGATTTGTAAAGATTTTAAATGTTAATGATTCAAATATATAAACGACTTCTATAATTTGTCTACTTTTATTTTACTATGGTTTATTTCCTACGAATTAAATCTTCGATTTTTTTAATATTTTTATTATAAAATTATAATTAAAGTATTCCACATTTTTTATATGGAATTTGTTAATATTTGAAACAATATTTGTAACAATTGAATTTGTTAATATCAAAATTCAAAATTTTAACTACTTCACGGGTTATGAATTACATATTATGACGGCCCACTGTTCTTACGATAACTGGTACACGAAAGTCACGATAACTGGTACAGTGCACGAAAAATTGAACGATAACCGGGGCAACTAGTTTTTTTTTATATATGTTTACATTTAATTTTTCACATTTTCATTTATTTGTGAATCTAAAATAATAGAAATGTTTAGAATTGAATTGCCTACAAATCGCATATACTTATTCAATCGAGAATATATTACATGTACTTCATTTTAAACGTTAAAAATGTAGCTATATGCTTGAGGTCGCGATAACCGGTACATCTACCTTACCCGCAACCGGGGTTCTTCTGAATGTTGTCTATTCTTACTAAAACATTCTGATTTTGAGATCCGTCATACTTATTATTCAGAGTAAATTATTCTAAATTATTTCGATTGAATTTCAGATGTTTCTTTCAAATAAACAAAATTTTGACAGCATAAAACGTTCAATTAATTGAAAATGATACTTTTTAAATAATTTTTATACTGCAAATTTATTTTACACTGATTTTACCTGCATCGTCACAGTCAACGTGTTTATTTAATCCTTGAGTCACACTGATATTTTCCTCTGCATTATATGTTTATGTCAATCTGTCACCAACATCAGTCATGAAGGATCTTATATTTTTTAACTTATTGTCAGAATGTTCATCACTTCAAACTCGTAATGTAAGATGTTCAAATGTTCTTAAATTATGAGACAAAAACCATCTGAATTTAAGATTGGAGTTTTTGCAGTGTATCCATTTTTTAACAGGAAGAATATTTAGACGCCGAAATGTAAAAAATACTTTAACACAAATGATAACATATACTCTATAATCATAGTTTAGACATGGCTTGAAAAATATCTGGCGCTAAACACTAGAAGCCGTCAACTTGAAGGCTCGAATGTTTTGATAAATGTTTCAGCTGAAATAATACTGAATAATGATTTTTTAGATAAATAATTTGAACAACATATACATCGCATTAGCACCAAATAAATAAATTATTATAAAAAATAAATATATGAATAACCCTATTAGCACATATTATTAAAAAATTATGCTTATGTCCGCCTAAATAATATTTCTAGAATATTCATATAATTTCAAAAACCTAAATTAATATTTCAGAATTATTATTCAGGCGGACATCAAATGTAATATTTTTTGATATTCTTTAATATTTATTATATCCGTCTAATATTCCTTGAATATCTCGTGCTTATAGTGAAATCATGCATCTGAATCAAAATCACACTTAGAATCGCCAGAGTGACATTCTTGAATGTGAATCTGGGTTGAATCTTCTTCAGGAATTCCCTGAGAACATGAAGGTGTTTTGTAGCTTTTACATTCATTACTCTCATATTCAAAATGAATCTGTTTTGGATTTTTATAAACAAATATTGAGTATGAAGCGCCCTCGCACTAACAAGAACGTTGTTGAACTCATACGATGTCTTTGTTTACACACCCAATTTGAATACTTATTTATAAACGAAGTTTCAAAATATAATTTCAATGAAAATGTTTGCAAATAATTAATGTTAAGTATCCTAAATATTATAAATACCTGTAACTATTTTGAAGAAAATATTTTTCTGGTTTTTTATTTTTCTGTCATTGAACATCAATAACAATGAACCTTAAATCATCACAAATACACTTTATGCTAATAAACATCATCAATCAATAAATTTCAGATCGTATTATACATAAATCATATTGTTGAACAATTCAAGTCGAAATTTTTCTTTTTCTTTAAATTCAAACCTTACAATTTTTGAAGGTAACGTCCTGCTTTTGTCAATAGAACTCAATTCTTTTTTAGTTCTTTAGGGCCCCTTGAACACAGGAAATATCGTTCTAAAGTATTTGGGAAATTATTCTGGAAGATCATTCTTCTTGAATGAAAAAGAATTTTTTTTGTGCTTCAATTATCGATTGATTCTGAATTTGTCCATATACTTTTTTCTACTGTACGCTAATAGCAATAAATGAAGAAAAAAAGATTTCGAGTCAATAATGGTTTTTACATGTTTAAGCTGAAAAGGAGGTTAGTGAACCTGCTGAGAGATGATCAATTTTGAAAACAGTATTAACATGAAAATATAGCGATGGTAATCGTTCACCTGGAATAATGTGCGTCAAGAATGAGCGTCGGCATTCGAATGATAGCCGCGAAGGGCGACCCAAGTTGTATGTCATCTACTGTATAGTTACTTGCACCCTTCACGTACAGCTCACGAAGTTGGACCTTGTAACCGTTTGTGCCACCTGTCAGCGACAGTGTTAGTTCGTCCATCTGTCGTGCAATTCCGTGCAAAAGAAAAAAATATTTATATATATATATGATAGTTCAGCTAATTTGTGCATTCTAAAATCAAGTCACGATACGCATAAATGATCATTAAATTTATTTTAATCTAAATAAATTATTTGTATATATACACGAAATTAAATATGCTATTTGCTAGTTGCACTTCTTTTTAAACCTCTTTAGAGCAACGTACATGTTGTATGTTGTTCTACTTAAAGAAAACATATTGTACAGGCCCCCTTTGACGCACACGCGCCAACTTACTCGTGCGCGTCTGATGGCACGTGAGTGCTACAACTTGCTGCATAATTAATTTGTTAATTGATTCTTCGTAATCTCTGTGCTATAAAAGGGAATTAAGAGGCATAAGAAGTATTGAGCCTTGAAAATAAGCCAACTTTGATATTTTCACTAACAAATTATTGTATGAAATGAGGAAAAGAGTCACTATATAAGTATCAAAACATTTTCAAATGCAATTGTTTACATTTGTATAATAAGTAAATAATTAATGAGTAATAATCGAAAGACCTCTCCCTAGAAACCGTTTAACGGTACCGATTGTGGCACCCTCTTCGAATCATCGTAAATAAAAAAAAAAAACAAAAGATCATTTAGTAAATTATAATAAGATTTCATCCCTGCCGCAATCTGATTGACAAAATTTTGGTAGTGTTACATATTACCCCATGTACAATTACCCGATTGCCATTACATTATAAAAGGTAAAATAGTGACAATTTTTTATTTATTAATCCTCATGATAGTCGTGTTTGTGAAACAGGTATATTTTCACTTGCAATTCCGCTGATTTAGACGTTTGTCGCATGCAGCAGGTGGTTGGATTTTTTAAAACAAAATATACAGTACAGATTAAACAAAATATCTGATACTGCGCTAGTAAATATATATTATTGTTCATACATAAAACATATATGGACAATATATTATTTCAGAAATCATATATTGTCAATATATTAACAAGATCCCGAGCAGAAATGTTCGGGATCAGGATATTTGATTCTAGTGTTTATTTTTGAAAGTGTTGTGCATTTTAATATTATCAGAAAATTTTTTTGAATGTAAGTTTTATTATTGAAAACAGAATTGTGGTAATTAAAAGAACAATATAGAGCTTCTCATATCATCAAACGTTGTGGAAGCATTGTGCAAACAATTACTGTACTGTAAAATATAAAGATAAGACTTACGCGAAATGGCTCGACAGACGGAAGTTGAATTTCTGGTATCCCGCCGCTTAGGTATGGTCTCAAATGATGGAGTGAATCAATTAGACATGTTTTCAGTTTCGGGTCACTACGAGAACACTGTTTTATATAATTGGCTGAAAACAACAATATTCATCTAACATTAACATTATTAACATTAACAATAAACTAAAATCATTAAAAATTCAATAGTTTGTGTGCAATTGTCTCTAATTATTATCATCAAATACCTCTGTGTCACAAGGGCTGTTTCCCTTTATAACATAATTTCGAATCGAATAGATTTACATTATAATATTTTCGCACAGCAAAAATATGACAGCAAGGAAGCCCAAGCGAAATCCAGTGTGGACAATTAC
>JAPYZS010002418.1:0-17584 GCA_030522925.1 Trissolcus japonicus
GTATGGTCGGTTTTAAGTGCATCTGGCACCCTTAGGAATAGCATCATCACGCCACCTGGACAGTACGAACCGCACCGCTGGTGGGGCTTCCGCTAGCTTTCACGGACGTATGCCGTCGATCAAGGCCTTTGTGCAACGGCACCACCAAGGTGTTTAGAAGGAGTCAGGCTAGTTTGAATTATCGCGAGAGAATGTCAACCGGTGATCATGACCGACCCGCCTGCCCCGAAAGGGACCGACGACTCCGCCACAGCCACCGCAAACCCAACGCGACACGGCTCAAGCACAGATGGAGTCTGCGCCATTACCGGCATTTGCGCGAAGCAAACGGCCTCCAGCACACCCAGCGGAGCAACGCCGGAGGTTTGTTCAAATGTCACCAACTCCGACGCTACTAATGAAGCATGCGGGAGGCCTTCAAAATGCCTTGAAGCAAAAAGCCCCCAATATGACAGAGAAGTCATATCGGAGGCTATGCGTTCGGAGCAGAATCAGTTCAACCCCAAGAACCGAGAACCGATTCCCAGAATTGAACTCTCTTAAAAGCCGCGTTCGAAAGCTTCTAAGATGTAGTCGTGTAAGTGAGCATTTTCGAGCTATCGAGGAAATTCCCACGGGCTACGCAGTGCGTTCAAGGTCACGTTCGAAAATGGGGTTACGTTCGATGGCCATATTCATCGTTGCGAGGGGCAGGCTTCAAGACGAACGCTCATTACGTCGAACAACTAACCTTACTCGCAACAATGAGACCTTTCCATTGTGAGCAGTAGTGTACTAAGGATCCGATCGATCCGACCGTAGACCGTCAAGTTGTTTTAACTAGAAGCGCAACTTAGAGCGTTAGACAGACACCGTCTAAACCGTCGGCCCTTGCTTACACATTCTAAAATCTCCGTTTCCTTGCTCGAGGTGGTTGAATATTGATCATCTGGCCTATCGGTCAAACCATTCTGTCTTGGGCAATAATGCGAAGATCAATTCGAGGTCGTGTGTGCCTTTTTCACACACGACCGAGTGTGCCCAAATTACACTCAATTGGCAAGGCTCTCTTTTGCCGGAGGAATTCCACCATCTCCTCTAGGATTCGAGATTCCCTCCGAACCCGGCTCCGGGTCCGCAGGGGCGCTACTCCCTGAAGACTTCTCTAAAGTCGTTCGATCAGTCGCGTTAGCAAACAATGATTCAGTGAAACAATCGACGGATTGTTGCACAGTAGTTATACTTTCGAGATTACACTTTTCGGAGCACGTCTTGCAGATCGCCATTCAATTTCGCTTGTGTCGATGTCACATGAAATTATCAAGAGGCTTATTGCCTCCCAACTTAATTACGTAAAATATCATTTGAATACATAATTACCAACTTGACTCTATATAAATCGAAAGAGGAAAGAGGTGAAGTTAGGATATAGTCAAGGTTGGGCTAGGTCAGATCAGTCGTCAATCTGTCAATTCCATCTGTCGATCAAATCTAAAAAATTTGTAACTGCTTCTATCTCACTTAAACGGTAGAGTTAAAAATTGTAACGTGGTCAAACCCAATTAGATATTATCAATCAGATATTATTCGTGTAATTGGTAACTGGTTCTACGTAAGTTACAAAGTTCCGTTGTGAATTGTAACGTAAATATGACTTTTGCTATGTTTATATTTATAATTAACTTGTTACTGAATATCGCACAAGTACAAGTTACATTTGTTGTGTGTAACTGGTATTGGTTTTGATGCAGGTTGTAATCGTATCTTCTTACTCAGTTTTTCTGAGTTACAACTTGCGATGGTAACTTGTAACTTATTTTAAATCAGTTATAAGTTTCGAAAGTAACTTGTCACAATATTTTATTCAGTTACTAGTTTTAAAAGCAAATTATAATGATTCTCATTCAGGTGCATGTTTCGAAAATAACTTGTAACTTATTGTCATCCAGTTACAAGTTTTGTAACTAGCTTCACACAAGCTATAAGTTACACGTATAACCTTTAACTCAGTGTTCGGAAGTTACAAGATACATTAGTAATAATAACTCACATGAAGATAGTTACTCGTTACGATTGTAACTTGTAATTGGGCGACAATTTTTCATTTTGAATGCAATGTTACGATACAAATACGTAAAATTATAAGTTTTCTTATGTCTGTAAAATTTATTCTAAGACACAATAATATATCAATTTTCGTATTAAAATGAACCGCTTGAATCAAACAAAAAAATAAAAAGTATGACCCTCACATAAAAACTATTTTCCGAATAACATTCAAGAGTGTTTTCTTCTATATTTAAAATAACTGTTTCAAAATTCATTCTGTATCGCATTTCGACTAAATAGTCGATTTCTAATTGGTGAACGTCTTGATTGTATCTGAATTTGAATATAAAGTTTTGTTATCTCGAATTAATAGTCACGATTAATTAACTAAACTATTTATTTTCATTTTTCTGGTGAAAAGTATTCTAATGCACCATAATAAATGAATTTTTGTATTGATATGCGCCGCTTGAATCCAACATACAACAAAATGAATGTATGATCCTTACTTGAAAATAATTTCTAAAACACCATTTCAGGGAATTTTTTCCTACATCCACGATATGTTTCAATTTATCATTTTGTATCGCATTATGTCACAATCGTCAATATCTAATAGAAGAATGTATATTCTGAATTCAAATCAAATATAAAGATTTTTCCTCTCAAATTCATTATTACGATTAATTAAGTCAACTCTTTCTTTTCATATCTTTTGGTAAAATGTATTTTGATATACCATAATTCGTAATCAATTTTCGTAATACTATGCACCGCTTAAATCCAACAACAGAAAGCAATGTATAATTTCAACTTGGAAATTATTTTTCAAATCTCATTAAACGGAGTTGTCTTCAAATTCAAAACAACCGTTCCAATAATCATTCTGTATTGCATTACGAAATGATCGTTGATTTCCAATGGATGAACATCTTAAGTGTATATAAAATCACTAATGTATATCAAGTATAGTATTCAATGACACCATATTTGCTGTATAAGGCAGTGTGATTTTCATCAAAATGTTAGAATTTGCATTACTGAATTTAATTCAGAAATTTTTTTTTATTGAAATTCATAGTTACGACTGAACTCATTGCCTGTGGAAAGTCTCAAATCGTCTATCAGTGAGGTTCACACCAATCACAGCCCGCCGTTCAAATTTTGTGCGTGTGTTAGTTGGGGCGTGGTGAAATTGCAGGTACGTGCTTATACCGGCGCCCGCAAGCGAAAGTGAATTTTAGGTTAGGCTGCATTGTTTACGTTGCGAAAGTCTGTTTTTTTTCATATCAGAAGTTGAAGAATGGCAGGAAAACTGTAAAGTTTGTCACTTCTTTCGTTATTAAAATTTGAGTAATTGTGTTGTCATTAACTGTCAGTTGATTAATAAATTTGCCGATAAAAAAATTATATGCACTGTTACGTCCGGAGAAGCAACAAACGATTTTGAGATTTTATTCAAATAACACAAGCAATTAAGATTATAGGGTTGGCACTCAATAAAGAAAGATTCCGTTGGTTTAACAATATTTATTTCATTTGAAAATAACAGACATTAATTTTGTGGTATGTTAACATTTTTAATAATATAATTAACTTATATCTAACAAATATATGTTATGAAATATAATAATTTTGTGACATTAATGCTTACGCAATACCTTTGGATTCTGGACTCAACTCTTACGACGATGAGACTTCACTTGAACGGTTACGGTTAGACTGGACGGAGTCTCTGAGCAAGGACTGGCTCTAGGACGAGAACTCCGGTATATTTGCTGCTGAACAATTTGAGGACAGTCGGACAAATTCTCTTGCTGTTGAAAAATTTGAGGACAACAGATTCAAGAGATTAGTCTACCGGGTCAACCGGGAGGAAAGACTGATTTGTCTGAGCCAGGAACACTCTGTTTATCTAAATATTTTAGCAATGTGAGCATAGGCCTCAAAAAGTTTCCAGGAAAATCATTTGACGTTTCAGCACCTTTGTAAAACAGTGTACAAAATTTGGTTCTTTCTTACATCATAGCGTTTGGTCACCTGCTCATCAATATGCGTTATGAGATCACTCTAATACGCTTTTCCAGTCATTCAGTGTTTACGGCCCAAGATACATGAATTGTTGTTAAAAATGAAGGATTTCTGGACCCAATTATTGTAACCATAATATATCATTAAATGAATATTTTCTTTTCTAAAATTATCAATTTAATTACAATATTTATACTCTTCCGAAAGAGGATTGTAATTATACTACAATTAATAATAATGGAAATAGTTGATTGTTTCTCAATAAATTTTGAACCAAAAATCTCATTTTGCTCAGTTTAATTTGAATTTTTTCTAAGTTCAATTTATAATATAACGTGATTTAGGCATCACGTAACACACATTTGATGAAAGTATTTTACATAAAAATGCATTTATTGTTCTAAAATTTAGTATCGTAGCAAGATAGAAAGTGACGTTGAAGATGACCACAACAATTTGCAATAGAAAAAAATAAACAAAAAAAAACGAAAAACCAAAGAAAACGATGAAAACCAAAATCCAAAAAAGGTATGTTATCACAAATATAGACAGCAAATTGATACAATCATGAATAAAATTCAATTTTATAATTTTATTGTTTATAGGAGATTACGAACAAAAAATCGGTTCTCAATCGAACGTTACACAAAAAAATTGAAGGTACGCAGAAACAATATACGAAAAGCGATTCAGGTTCAAGACCAAAAAGTCGAGTTCGTATTCACATATTCAAAAATATGAATTAATTTTTTATACTTGAATTTCTTTGTATTATGTTGTTAAACAAAACTTCATTTAAAATTTGATGAATTAATTTTATTTGCAGGCAAAATAAAATAAAAAACTAAAGAAGCGTCAAGAAAAACATGAAATCCATAATAATGCCAGTGTTGATTATCAAAGCGATATATCTGAGTGCCCAATTGATGTCTTCTTCGAAAAAGACCAGAGAGATTCAAATGTTCACGATTTTGTTCCAATATATGTCGTCAATGTACTTTGAGAAGCTCCTGTTGAAAAGTGAGACTTTCATTAATAGTTAATTATTGTAGGTGACTTGGGTCGAAACTTTATCAAATTTTTGCGCTCATCAAAAAGAAAAAATATAAATCATCAAATGGACGCAGAAACTTTTTTTATCGGCGGCGCTAGTAATTCAAATTAAATACGGTGGGAAAACAGAATAAGAGCTCGATCAAAGACACTTTGATCGAGCCGAGAAATGATATTATTTCGAATTTCAATTAGACGCTACCTTGTTTTGGTAGAGAAAATAAATGAATTGGATTTGAAGGCCGATCAAAATTAAATTAGAACTTCTTATCTAATTCGGATCCTCAACCCTTTACTATTTTTAAATTTGAATTTTGTGATCAGAATAAATTGAAATTTAAATACGAGAGATTTAATTTCACGGAGCAAACAAATTTAAATAACAAAAATAAAAAATGGGCATTTGGCAACCAAGACATTCGAATTGCAATAAATAACCCATATAAATATTTATTTGATTAAATTCTAAGGACACTCTAAATTCGAACTCGTGCCGTTAATAAACTCCGCACGAGCAACGGTTTTCGATATTAATAAAAGGAAAAGCAACGGTTTGAAACAGGGGCTTAAAATTTAAGCGCACCTGATGTGGCGACGCGCCACAAATGCAAAACATGAATTTAAATTTAATTTTGGTTTGGCTCAGAGATACAACTCTATTCAGGCATTTAGAGATACAACTCTATTTTCTTGCTATCCGAGATACAACTCTGAGCGATGAAAATGAGTGATACAGATTACTTTACAAAATCACTCGCCCGGTTTCTTTTGCAATACAAATAGAACGAACTCACTTGAGGAGAGGTATCGAATCCATTGGTTATCAACTGGATCACGATCCCAGATGAAGGCACGTACGAATTTCAGCGAAGTACTTGCACTTTTCAATAATCAGATAATACTGATGACCGATAATGATTGATTTACGACAAGGGGATTCCAGACAATTTACATCAACAAATTTTGTGTGTTCGCGGTATATATAGGTTTGGTGTTCGGGTGGAGGGGAAGGTTGCGCGCTAATTTTAGAATCTAGAACAATCTAGATAGGACATAGGACAACAAAAAGAAGAGATTCAACTTATCAACCGGGTCTTAACTTGGATTTGATTTTTGACAAAACAAAAATCAAAAACACAAATTTTACAAAAAAAAAGAAAGAAAACTTCCGGCTGACAGTAGACGCTAGCTGTCTCAAACAATTATAATAATAATAGTATAATAATAGTAATTTACCTTAAGTGATCAGTCGAGATAGTTGTAATAAATCAGTTTTATTAGTTCAACCGCGTTAAAACTCGTGGATGACTCTTGGATCGAGTAGAGAGTATAATTTCCATGAGGACACATGTGTAAAGCAAAAATGGCTGACATCAATGAACAACTACGAATCCTCACGGAACAGATGACAATCTTTAACGTAAACCAAGTGAATTTTAACACCAATCAAGAGAAAGTTTTATCTTCAGTTGCCAGCATCGAAGCTCAACTCATCGCACTTACGGAAGACTAAAACTAAGGATCTTATTCTACAAAATTTTCAAGAAGAAAACAATCTTCCGCGGATAGAAATCAATGATTTGAAATTATTCAAAGAGCATCAGTTGCAACAATTTAGAACCAACGATCTCAAAATTATTGATATTCTATGGGTGCAAGGTGAGGATCTTCCTGATATATTTTGCTACATTATGTATGCTCTTGGCCTGGACATTTCATTTATAGCAGTAGATAAAATTTTTCGCACGAAAAATTAGGACATAATAATAGTTGCATTGCTGCAAAGCATCGATAAAGATATTATTATTAAGAGCGCCAAACATAAACAACTCAGACGCAAAGACATCGGCTACAATTCAATACAAAAGATCTACATTAACGAGTCGCTTTCTCCAGTCACCGCCAAAATTTTCGTCGAGGCGAGGAAAATGCAAAAAAAGCACGGAATTAAACACGTATGGGTCCGAGGCAGCAAGGTGTTTCTAAGGAAAACCGACACAGACCAGAAGGTCTAGATTTTCTCCTTGGCAGAGATGACTGAGCTGGGTACCTACCTGCAAAGTACAACAGCAGTTTGAGGCAGCGAGCATTAAACAAGACAGCACAGTCAAGCAGAACCCGGCCATGGAGGTACCGCCGTTTCCGAAAATCCTGATGCGATCCCCACCACTCAAAATCCCACTTTCCAAGAAATCCCCACTGAATCCACACGGACTTCGGAGTTAAGAGAGGGCGAGAGAGTCACAGAGGAGTATACTAAATTCTCCTCTACCACCACCAATTCTACGTCTTCGCCTTTGACAATCATGGGTACAAAGATTGAGCGAGAAAAGTGAAAGCGGCCAGGCTGCAGAACAGTAAGAAGCAACGATCTAGATCAAGATCCAGAAATGCGCGCAACTCCCCTTACTGAACCCCCGCGAAAGCGAATGTTACAACCCGAAAAATAACAATATGTAATTCACTGAGAATATGTTATTGGAACTCAAATGGTTATAATAATCTTTTTAAAATAGATTAAATTTAAAATAGATTCATTCAAACAATGATGATGATACAAATTTGATGTGTGAAAGTTTTGATGTAATTATTAATACGAGAGGACATAGACCGATTGAATTGATGGAAAGTATGAAGTTCATTTTGAAGAATGGACGTACAACATTGGACGATAAAAAGATGTTTACCTTTCTATCGAGCTCGGTGAAAAATACAATAGATTTAGCATGGGTCAACGAAATTAGTTTGTAGAACGTAATCGATCTCGAATGGTCAGATTTTTCACCTTTTTCGGATCACTTACTTGGCGCATTAGAAATTGCCCTAAATGACGCTGTTAACGAACCGCAAATTGAAATAACATAGCGTAAATTTGAACGAAAGTACAAATGGAATTCGGAAGGAATCTTGAAATACTCCCGGATAATAGCAAGTATGAATAATATTTATAGATCGAGTGATCAGGTGAATCTTATGGCAGATAATCTTAAGGAAGCGATCGAATCAACTTTAATTCGAAACAAGTATGAAAACATGAAAAGCTGAAAAAGAGTACGTTAATAAATCTCCTTGGTATAACAACAGTTGTCATACAGCTAAAAAAGAGCTGAATAAAGCATACAGAAAGTTGATAAAAGACAAATTCAGAGACGATAGCCTTGTACAATACAAATAAAAGAAAAATCTTTATAAGGAATCAATTACTAGAACAACATTAAATTATAAAGGAAACTTAACACGAAAAATGAGAAACGTAAAAAACGCAAAAGATTTTTGGTCCGCGGTTAACGATTTTAACAAAAAACCTGAAAAATAAAAAAATACAAATTTCAGTAGAAACATTTTATAACTATTTTAAAAATCTATAATCGCCAGCACCCTCTATTTCAATTTGTTTACATTTAGAAAAACACGATAAATTAGATTCTCCGATTTCATTAGAAGAAATATTATTCATTTTTAAAAACTTAAAAGAACGGAAAGCACCGGGTCCTTATAATATACCTAATAAATGCTATAAATATATACCCTCTAATTTGATTGTAATTAATGTTCAATTATTTTTTAACAAATGAATATATACCTGAGGACTGGTGAGATTCATTGTTGAGAGTAATGTACAAAAAAGGTAACCCTGATCAACCGTCCAATTATAGACCAATAGTTATGAAAACGCATGTGTAAAAATATTCATTTCAATAATTAAAAATAGACTATATAAATTATCAGAAGATAAAAACATAATCCCAGAAAAACAAAGTGGATTTCGAAAAAACAGACCATGAGTGGATAACATATTCATAGCAAATAGTATAGTAGAAGTTCAATTGAATATTAATAAAAAAGCACTTTTCGCTATAGTAGTTGATTACAAAAAAGTGTTCGATACGGTTCCGCAAGAAAAATTGTTCCAAAAACTCGATAATCTAAGAGTAAAAGAAAAATTTATTCGAATTCTTGCAAAAATGTACGACAATACTACGATCACTTTAAAAATTGATGATCATCTGTCCGACGCAATAAAAATCCTGCGAGGAGTCCTTCAGGGTGATGTCATCAATCCAACACTATACGCGCTTTTTACGAGCGATATGCCGACTTTCATATTATGCATATTTTCAAGAAAGCGGACATAAAGGAATAAAAATCGATAATAAAATTGATATCCTGATGATAACGTTCGCGGACAACATCCTGATAAAGTTTGATTATGATGATAAAGATGATCCTGATAAAGAAAATTAGCGAAGGCTAATTTTACGTTTGATTGTCAAGATAAATTCAATGAATTGAATGAATATTGCAAACAAAATGATTTAAAAATTAACGCATCTAATACAAATATCTTGCACTTTTTTGAAGGTCCACCGAAAAATTACGTTCCTGCTTTTATGAAAATATTTAATTAAAATATGTTAAATCGGCATGCTATCTAGTTAGCTAACTCCAGAAAATTTTTAAGGCACACAAATGCGACAGTCAGAAAATCCTATTTAGCTGCGTGTCGAGTACTGTCTATATTAGCGAGTAGCAAATCTGATGTTTGGAACAATAAGAAAGTTTTATTTAATGCATTAACGAAATCGGTTTTATGATATGCAAGAGAAATTTAGGCTCATCTCTACATAGATAAACTAGAAAAAGTTCAAACTAAATTTTATAAAAGATTATTACATTTAACACAAAAAATACCAAATTATATTGGGCGAAACGAATTAGATTTACTACCGATACGATATAATGTCGAAAAAAACATGTACGACTGTTGGTGCAAATTAATGAAGAAGCCAGAGAATAGACAACCCCACGATTGTTATGAAATATTGAGGAAAAAAGCACATGAAAATATCTAGGTCGATAATTGGGCGTATCAAATGAAAAATGTATTAACGACCGCGAATGTTCTATACTTATGGCATGAACAAAGTGATTTGCGCGAACTACTATCCAAAAAGTTTTCTTAGTAAACCAATCATATCAAACGAGATTCCAAGATAATGAACGAATTCTAAACTCGTCGTATTCACGATTTTACCTTCAAATATTTGAGTGCGACCAAAACAAGAATTATTTTCATTCTATTACAGATATTAGCAATCCGAGAATTATAGCCCAACTGAGAATGTGTGGTGATCGAAATGCCCAATTGTGTTTGAAAGGTCAAATTTTAAAATTCAACACACAAGTTAATTGTTCCTACTGTAATATGCGAGAAGAAAAAAATTTGAATCATATTATCTTAACTGTCCAATGTTTAGTTACACGAGAAATGAATATATAAATAACCGCAGTTCGGAAGAATTGCTGCCCGCAGTTCATACTAATATATCAGTACAAAAAGCGAAAAACTTGGAAATTGATGGAGCTCTAAACTAAACTCGCCTTGTATACAGAGTGATACTCCTAAAATTGTATATTGAAAATAATAAATAAAAGAAAATGTTTTCTCAGGCACCATAGCTTGTCAATTTTCATATTGCTATGCACCGTTTTAATCCAACAACAAAAAGAAAAGTATGATCCTAACTTTAAAATTCTTTTCCAAATCCCAATGAACAAAGTTCTTTTTTGATTCAATATAACCGTTTCAATAATCATTCTGTATTGCATTACGAAATGATTGTCGATTTCTGACGGATAAACATCTTAAGTGTATCTGAACGTATTTAGAACTAGCCGAATGCCCGTGCTCCGTACGGGCAATCATCGTCGCTGCACTATTTCATTTATCTTTAAAAATAAAAATAATGATACATTAACAGCAAAAAGATGTTATTGAAAAAAATCATGTATAACAACGCATTTTGATAAACAACGTTATTAATTTTAGCGTTGTGAGCATATACATGCAGATTGCGAGAATCCAAGACGCGAGAGCAGGCCACATATAATTGTCCATGAGAAAAACATAATTTTCCCAAATAAAGTTTCACACAAACGTCATTGTTATGGAGACCGGCAATTTCAGGAGCAGCTAATCTATATTCTGTGACGTGATGTCCTGAAAGTTTTTTTGCATATAGAAAAACGTTAAATAAAAAAAAATATTGCATCGTATCAGATACACGATAATTACCTGATATGGAATCATCATTGTATTGATAAAAATGAAAGACCAGACCACGTTGTTAATGACTGTGAGCTATATTTTCACACTGGTTTCTTGAATTGACTCCAAAGAGTGAGACGGTTGCAAACCTTACAGAATGTCAATATGATGAAGAATAACAGTCTTTCTCTGAAAGACATATTACCTCGCACGCTTCTCTGTAGGTTAGGTATTTCTTACCGTCGATTGTTTAATGGGCAGTGAACGATGGTCGACATCTTACAACCGTGAGTAGAAGTCGTAAGCAAAACACTCAAATTGATTCGGATGCACGTTTTCACGACCTTGAAGATGGTCTACGATCATTCTACGTAAGATAGTTCGTTACCTTAGAATATGGAATCTTTGCAAAATCAACGATTTAGCTTAAATGAAATAATGCAGTGAGAGTTGTAACTGGACGGTCCTCGAGTCGCTGATGGAATTTCTTTTCGTTGAAATAAATCCGCTAACCATTTTGTAGATGGATAGTTAATCATTTACACCCGTTAATGTACAACGGATTCTAATCGTTGGTGCAGTGGAATGCATGAGTCCTTATATTGCTTTGTTATTGTTGATATATTGCCCAGTTTGATACATTTGTACTTCATCTAGTGGATTGGGTTCCCTGCGAAAATGTTGAACCTCGAAAAAAGCCTGATTAGAACCCTTGTTAATATAACTACAGATATTTTATCGCCTTCACGGTGTTGCAAAATTCGACGTTGATGTGTGCTTCGGATGCTTTTGAAAAAAATAGACAATATGGTACGACCCACCGGTTGTCTATATCAAATTGATCATGATTACGTATATTGATGTTACACATGAAACCACTATTTGCAAGACCTCGGTGTCTGTACGTTGGATATCCATGTTCATTGCTGTTTCCTGAACTAATTCACGTAGATATTTCTTTGTACATATGCCGTTCTTAAGGGTGATGCCTTGTATGAAGCCTCATATGATGCGTGAATCATGTTCTTTACTACTGTATCATGAAGGACCGGATTTTCTTCAGGATTCGGAATTTCCGATGAAATAATCCAATCGATGTCTGCTGGCCGGAGTTTTCTTTGGAGCCACACCAAGAAATGACAATGTGGTGAACCACGTTTTTGCCATTCGATGTTATAAACATATGTTAAAGCAGGACCAAATATACAACCTTTTTCGATACAATACCTAAATTTCATCTTTTTTTGTCTGAAAACCTAAGCAATGATGTCATGTCTGTCTGTAGAAGACAGTGTATCCAGGACTGAGCTATGAATTTCGGTCCACGATGGATAGCATGTAAATGTGACGAAAAGGTCCAGTCGTCTATAAACTCGCACATATGCCAAAGCATCTTGAGTATTTTGAGCGAAATATCTGTGTACACTTACAGATTACAGAGCACACAGAACGATTTACGACATATACGAACATTACGAATATCTATCATGTAGACGTCCGTCACATGTTTTGTAAACTCACATGAGCAATGTTTACATGGGAAATCAATTACTTCATCGCATAAAAAATAAGAACAGATAAAAACAGAATTATTCCTACACGATATTAGTTAATATTAACCTAATATATTAAGCAACGCGAATACCCGTATGCAACACGATTTTACAGTTTTTCATATGCTCATTCATTAGTGTTGATATTGTTATTCATCCTTCAAATCAAATAAAAAAATATAAGTAATAAGTGTTAACATGTCGACATGTCAAACATCATCTACGATGTTTCGTCATACCGACGCAAAGAATGTCTACACAGAATGACTTTTTCAACAGTCCACGCTAATTTCATATATCGGTTACAATCACAGCCGGTAACTGATTACGTTAGTTGAGTTGTAAACATTTTATTTGCACTGAAATTTAGAGTTCCGATTTTTTCCAATTGCTCATCATGAAAATCTTTTTTAAAATTTTTTTTACAGCCTCTGTCACCTCTAAAGATGCAAAGAGTTACCCTGATGTGAAAAAAGATTATTAACTTCATCAGTTTTCAAGTTATAATGGAACAAACATAATTTGTAATTTGTAATTTGTATATTAGTGAGGACGAAAGGGAATGTGACGTTACCGGCCGGTCGCTTACTTCACATGCGCACAACTCAAAGTTCACTGACAATAGAATTGAGTAATTATCATACATTCTAATAACCATAATAAAAAACTAATCAGATAGATCGATTTAGTCGCGACTTGATTCGATTTTTGGTAATTAGCTAATGGAGCCGGCTGCCACGTATACGTAACAGGTGTGACAAGTAGCAGGCCATAGAAGCATGACCTGTCACATTGTATTTTCGCACATTAATCAAAAAAGGAGGTTTTCTCGATATTCACAACTTAAAGTCCACTTTTCGTGGCGGCTTTCGGCTTTCAATTTTCGACTTTTCATGCGCCACGAAAAGTCTCACTTTTCATAGTAGTAGATCTACCTTTCGTGGCTGGCTCAACACCTAACCTCACTTTGTCCAGTTCAGTGCTTGGCGTGAAAGTGAAACTTTTTTAGCGGGGGGAGTCGACAACCCGAGCCGAAGGCGAGGGGTTGTCACACTAGCATTGAAATATACTATGGAAGCTTTTTTCGGTAATTAGCGCACTGATCACCGGAAAAGAACAAATTTCCGAGTACGCCGGGGTGGCAGGCTACTTCTGGTTAAACTGAAGGGGCGCAGAGCTGAAGGAGCCTCTCTAAAGGGTCACAGCAAAGCCAAACAGCATCCAGGTGTCAGGGTAGGCGAGAACCATCGAAAAGGTAAGAAACATTAGTTCTGTTGTAGGCAAACGCCTCAAGCTAATTAGTTTATATTATTGAAAGTCAAATTAGGCTCATTATATTGATTTGGGCAAAAGCTCTTTAATATAAAAAAATGAAGCTGCGTTAAGCACACGCCATGCAAAATCGACCTGAAAGGCAAACGCCACACGTGTAAAAAGTGTAGGCAAATGCCAAACAACTTACTTACAGCTTCTACGAGAGGTCAAACAAAACAAGATTTATATAAGGGGGGTTTTCAGTAAATCAATTTGGAAAAAAGCCCATTTTCATGATTTTTTTTTATTAAAATAATACAATGTATAACATCAGGGGTTTCGCCATTACTTTGTACATATCAACTGCTCCAAAGAAGACTAGTCTATCTGTTCGTTAACGTCTAGAACTTGACTATTGAAGGATGTGATGCGGAATACAAATTTGAATGTCAAGAACATTTTGCTGAAGAACAAAGGCGTGCCATTTTTTACGCATTTTGGAATATACTTACTCATGAACGTAAATGGGATTATACAGAGTGTGGAAAAAGTTCCGGGACAGACAAATATTTCGAGAAAAATACATCGGATCGAAAGACGGGAAAATACGTATCAAATGTTTTTTGAAAAGCTATCCAATGATATCAAACTCAACCCCATGCTTTTTAAAAAACATTTGATACGTATTTTCCCGTTTTTCGATCCGATGCATTTTTCTCGAAATATTTGTCTGTCCCGGAACTTTTTTCACACCCTGTATGTCAAGACACGTGAAAAAAATTCTCACTGGAAGAAACACAACAAATTGGCAAAGTAGAAGAAAATTCAGCCAACAATATTTCCTTCCAAATGATAACACTTTAATCAAGGTGTGCAAACGTAATTTCATCGGTACGTTGAGTATAAGTGGGGCTTGGATCAACACTGCGACGACAAAACTCGGAGGGAATGGCGAAATAGTTTCAGATGAGCGAGAAAAATCAGGGACAAAACGAAGAATTGATGAAGGGACAAAAGCCAGCATAAGAGAATACATCAGCCTATTCCCGAAGGTTCCAGCTCACTACTACAGAAAAAATGCTGATCGAGAAAATTTAGAAGAAGGACTGTCGATAAGAAAAATGCATTCACTTTACACAGAAAAGTCGAAAACGCGTGACCATACAGTTGCAACAGAGTGTCAGTACAGAGATGTATTGAATAATGAATACAATCTTAGTTTTCATAAACCCAAAAATGATCTTTGCGACAAATGTACGGTTTGGAACACTAGCAATGATGCTGAAAAAGAAAAACTGCGAGATGATTATGAGACGCACTCGATTATGAGACGTAAAACTATTGCGTGAGAACTAAAGGAATCCGATAAACAAAAAGCCTTAATAAATAAGAGCATTTGCGTCGCTTGTTACAATTTGCAAAAGGCTTTAGCTGTGCCACATGGAGGAATTTCAGGTTTTTACTATAAAAGAAGATTTGCATTATACAATTTTACAATTTATGACAGCGGCAATCACGACGGTTTTTGTTATGTTTGGAGGCAAGATACTGCAGAAAAAGTTTCAAATGAAATTGGCACTCATGTATATAGGTTTATCGAAACTAAAAGTGCGCGAAGAGTTCATTTTTTATTCGGATAACTGTGCTGGATAAGATCGGAATAGGTTTATATTCGCCATGTACGTTGCTGCGGCGAACAAATTCAATGTAAAAATTGTTCATCGTTTCTTAGAAGTTCACGCGCAAAATGAAGGGGATAATATGCACGCTTTGATTAAAAATAAAAGTAAAAATAAAATCATTTATGTGCCTGATCTATGGATTGACTTGATAAAGAACGTTAAAGTATCAAAACCGTATACTGTTTTCGAAATTGAAACGGAAGACATTTTGAATTTGAAGCCACTGGTTAGCATGCAAAATTAAGCTACTGATAACGACGGAGCGAAGGTCGAATTAAGTCATGTAAGTGAAATCAGTGTATCCTTTAAAGAACCGGGAAGCGTTTCCTTAAAATATGATTACAATGAAGAACCAGTAACACTGAATGTCAAAAAAAATCGCGGTCGACCGGTTCATTTGTCTACGTATATTTATCCATCGGCGTATAATAAAAGTATCCCCGTTACCAAAAAGAAAGCGCAAGATTTAATTTCACTGTATGAAAAGGGTATTATTCCAAGCTTGCACGATGATTTTCTTAATAAGTTGTTATTTCAAAGTCATAATAATGTTCAGATTCATTCAGACGAGGACAGTTCATAATAAGTCTTTGTTACTGCTTAAAATGTAATATCTTATTCATTCAAAACAAGATAATTATCGTATTTGAAGTAAGATTATTTGGAATTATTTATCATAATCCATTCCAAATGTGATATACTACAGGTGAAAAAATTGTAAATTCTTAAAAATTAGCAAAGATTCGTTATATCATGTTAAATTAATAAATGTCGACTACTCATATAAAAAACGCTTAATTTTATGTCGGACAAAAAAATACGATGATTATTAGAATTCAAGATACGATGATTATTAGATTAAAATTTTCTATTTTAAAATTTTCAGCTAAAAGAATTTTTTTTTATAAAATTTATCATTCCTACAATACATATTTCGATTTCCCTACTTAATAATTTTTCATTTCTTTTGTCGGATTTGATAAAGGTAGTCAAAAATTTAACTTTCAATTTCTCGAAATGAAGAAAATGCAGTTAGATTAGTTCTAGACGGTAACGAACAGATAGACTAGTCTTCTTTGGAGCAGTCGATATATTAAAGTATATTTATGACTTATTCCATTAAAATATCTATCAAATAGATGCGTCTTATTGTAGCATAAGGACGGCGTGCACTTTTAATCGATGTACAAGATAGAGTCAAAAAGGTTCATTCAAAATCAAAAATCGAATGTGATTCAAAAAATAGATTGAATTAGTTGGAACTTGACGTACGAAGCAGTTAAATAAGTCGTCAAAATTATGTGGAGTGAAAAAAAAGTGTCATTTTTTGTTTGTTTATTTCATTTTCAAAGCGCTAGTGAAAATAATAAATAAAGACTTTTTTAGCTTTTTCGTACGTCAAACTTCAACTAATTTACTGTATTTTTTGAATCTGATTCAATTTTAGATTTCAAATGAACCGTTTTGTCTCTATATTGTACGCTGATTAGACGGGCACGTCTCACATATGCTACAATAAAACGCATGCTATTTGATAGATAGATCAATGAAAAAATTCATAAGTATACTTTTGTAACGTAATGCCAACCATTACGTTTAAAAAATGATTATATTAAAATTTTTATATGTATATAATAAAAATATCTGAAAAAAATATGATACGGCTTCGTGAAATACAATAACGGCAACAAACATATTTTTCTCATATTGTGTATTTAATAACAGAATAAACCCACTAAAATCTATGCAATATTGAACAATTTTTGTTTAAATTAAAAAATGAGTCATTCATCTTAATGAAACTGAGATGTCACCAATCGACTCCTGGAATTTGGAAGCATGACAAATTGGTACACTACGGCGACAAATGCTAAGTAGTTGAAACTCAAACTAAGATGTCAAAACACCGTTTTTATGTATAACAAGTCGAACGT
>JAPYZS010002419.1:0-13221 GCA_030522925.1 Trissolcus japonicus
CTCGAACTAAATTACGACGGTTATATGAAAAAATTATTTGCCATCATAAATATTTTTCATAAAATTTAGTTAAATCAACAGATTCTCACTTCGCTAAAGGCAAAATCATTTTTAAAAAAAAAACTGCATGCACCCGGTTGTTGTTTATTGTAGAGTATTTCGATTGGTTCGGGCGCGTTAATTTACCACACTCGCTCGTATATATGCACACTTTGTAAAAAGTCACATTCACGAAAACGAACTTTTCGCAGTTCCCGTCCCACGTCGATTCGTTTTGAGTCAACAAATGTTTTTACAGTCAATGCAAAAGTCGTTTTGGCGAAATATTTAGAACGGTTGATGCATTGGAACAATGAAAAAAGTTCTGGTTCAAATGCACTTTTAGCATATCCGATTAAGCGCATCTCTCAGAGTCTTTTGACAATTGTTTGAAACTCATTAATATTTTGCAAGATACCGACAGCTGTACTGCTGCATTTTTCTTCTTGGTTTTCTTTTTTACAATGCACAAACGTAAAATCTAATTTTAATGAAAATATTTGATTAATGAAAAAAATAAAAAACAAAAGTCTCCGGTCATAGTTTATAGATTTTGGACATTAAATATCTATCTATCCAAACTATGTTCGGAACATGAATCCAGAGGTGTCCCGGTTTTTGAATTATTTGACATTGTGGCAAACGTCGATGTGGAAGTTCAATATGCAGTAGTACTTGATTTTCCTAAATTGTCCAGCGTTTCATCGCGTATGATTCTAAACTTGGAGATACGGATTTTACAGTTATCAAAAAATCGGATATGACTTGTATTCTTCAACTTTTCTAATCGGGTCCAGAGGCAATGCCAAATTTTTACACCTGTGATAAATAAATGATGAAAATTGTTGCTTTATTTTTCTCTTTTGATGTACTATTTTTTATGTCAGATTATATACCTATACTGGTCGTGTATTCAGTGTACGGCGTGCGAAATGAAATATGCAATTTGTGTCTCTTTGGTATTAGCTTTAGAAAGTAATGCTTCATATTTATAATGAACCTTATTTCATATGTGAAATAAGGTGCATAAGGTTCATTAAAAAGTGCGTAGAGAAAGGAAGAAAGCGTCAGAAAAAAAGTAAGCGGCTCGCTCAGAGTAGTAGTTTGGATTGATCTGTCGGGAAAGGGATGCAGATACGTTTGTAACGCTCGCGCAGTATGCTTGACCCTGCGTCGGTACCACGTGATGACTAATACTGGTATGATTACGACGCACACAGAGAGCCCAAGTTAATTGATCAAAGCCACAAGAACAGGAATCCGTGCACTATCAAAGTTTTAGCAGATTTTTCTGATTATTTTGGGGCCATGAAATATAACTTTTTTTTTTCATTGAAACGTGACGTCGCTTTCTTATACGCGGTCACCCAGCACTACTGGGCGGCAGTTAGGATTACCATGTTCGTCGGTCAGTTTCAAATTTGCGTTTTCTTTAATTATTCATTAAATTCAGTTTTACGAACATAAACGTTTGTTTTGTGAACAAATAACATATTAACAATTCAACAAATTTTTTTAACTACATTTTTTATTAAAATATTAAATTATTAAGATGGATAAATTAAATATTGAAATAAATAAATAACAACTAATAATCTTATACTACATTTAATCCATTATTTTTCGATTAATCATACATTTTTTAAAAGTCTCCTATCACTTACCTAGAACTGATCTTGAATGACAGACAAGTAAGACGAAACGCTCAAGGGTTGTGATGTTCGGAGATTTCCATCCTAATATTATAATCTCCACAGTTTACCGCCGTTATAAGGGCGTATCTCGTATTTTATTGATTGTTATATTATCGTTATTATTAGTAAAATTACTGTTATTTAATAATATCCACAGTATCAAATTATCCTAACTAATTTATTAAAGTGAAATTATGTTTATTCAATATTTGTTTGATATGTTTAATTGGATGTTTGTGAGTTTGTTAGAGCAGCACGTATAGGCGATTGAACTAAATCAAAATCCGATTTCCATAGCTCATTTTTCGTCATTTTCAAAAAAGATAAATTTACTCTGGACAAATTCAATTTCGATGAATTTCATTATGGTGGCAGAATTTAAAATTTGTATTTGTGCAACTAGGCCTGGAAGTACACTATTTCGAAACCGACTGCAACTTATGAGTTAAAACGTTTTGCAATAAAAGTGCAATTGCCTTGCATGAACTAAAAAATTTTAAAACTTTTACATAGCTGTCATAACTTTTTTTGCCCCCGTATAAAAATTAATTTCCACCCAAGGAAAAATTTATATATGGCACCATTTATGAATATGCCAAGTAATTATACACCATATATGCCAACATATATGGACCATAAATGCTCCATATATAGTAATTTAAGTGTATCCATAAATGGACCATATATGTTTTGACATACTTATATGTCCCATATATGTAGCATATATGAAACCCTATATAAATTTTTACTTGGGTAGTTGTTGAACGCTAACGAATTGGTAAACAACCTGTGTCACCTACCCTGACTCATTTCATGACAATTAATATTTACAAACTGATATGTAATCATTTTCATGTACAGTAGGATAGGATGTCAGATTAATGAACAGATAAAATTGTGATGCCGATGTTGATTGCTTATGACACTTATTAAAGAATCAGTATGCTCTGTGAAATCTACCTCAACAACAGAGCGTACAAATTCTAAAAGAAATATCTCAGCCGTGCTTTCTTGTAAGGCATGTTGATAAATGTCTATTTCAGAACTGTCCATTTCTACATTTATACCTGACTTGTACTACTGCCGTCGAAACAATATCCTTTAATTCTGAAATATCGCAGAGATAAAAAACCAACTAAATAACGAAATCGTGCTATTCATTTCTTGATAAATTTACGACTGTGCGGCGTCTTTGGTACAAGTAACTATTTTTCACCTCTTAAAATGTAGGTTGAACTAGACTATTTCTGTTATAGACATGATCAGAATGATATTAATAATGTTGATTGCAATATTGGTTTTCATTCTTTTTTTGACATTGAAATACATATGAATAATAAAATGAACATGCTTCAATATGAATAACAAGGAAAATTTCAGCAGATCAGCGCATGCTATCAATATCTTACAAATTAATATCTTATAAACCGATAATTTCTACCGGGTCGATTGTACTCATCGCTTTCGATTACGGAATAATTAATATTCTTTTTCGTGAATCTTTCATCATCATAATACCGGAATTAATCAACATTTTTAACTCTGTTGGATCATTATGATTGGTATTGACTAAAATTTTTAATAATTTGAAATAAAAAAAATTTATTCATTCATAGAATTACTTTTTTCTTTTAAAATTGTCACGATCAAAAATGGCGTACAAGGATATTATTTTAAAAATAAACATGAAAATCGTTCATGAAATTGCGTTTCGTTGATTGTTTTTTTAAAGCTATAGGTTTTAACTGTTTTATGAATTATTCAAAACGATTTTACTCTGGAATGGCAGTAGATAGAAAAAAAATTGAGTTTGACCAACGATGCGGGGCTCTGGATGGCTACAACGAAATAGGTACACATTTTTTATTCTGACTAGTAATTATTATCAATCTTACCTTATTGACAGACTGCCGAATGAAGAAATAAAATTACGTTGAACGAGAACGGTTTGGCTTCATGTTTGGTTTCGTAAGGATTAAAAAGTGGGTTGGGAATAAAAGGTTTATTTGGAAAGGAATATGTGGTTTTTTCAAGGGTGGCGTTAATAAGATTGTGTTGCTATCAATTTTCTGAAAATCAGAATATGAACTATTTTTAATTGTTTTTTTTTCAAGGAAGAAAGTAGTCTGATGAACGGCAAAAATAATGTTTAGTTTTTTTTGTGAATCAGATTATTAACTCATTTGCATATAGCTAAAAGGATCTGAAGAGAATCAACAATGGAAAGAAAACAAAGTCCTTGTTCTCTTTCCATTATCAAATTTAGCAAAGCCTTTTTTATCATCCAATGAGAAATTACAATTATAACAATCATAATAACGTAGAATAAGTTTAATTGGAAGTAAGTTTAATTAATTAGCATGTCAAATACTGCTGTGTTGACAAAAAGCTGCGATCTTGAAAATTAATTGAATGTTTTCAGCATTATTAAAGTAAAATATGTTTTTTATAAATAAATAAATAAAATGTTTTATATTAATTTTATTTTAATTTGTTTTCGTATAAACTATTTTTATATCACTCGTAGATAATTGGAACTATTTTTAAACTCCTTAACCTCTGACATATTTTTCAAACTTATTTTTAATCGCAGAAATGTGCGAACAATCTTGAATAATTGATGTTTTTAAACTATAAAACGAATTTTATAAATCATAAAAAATTGAATTTAATTGCACGAAGCAAAAGTTGCGGCAGATGAAATACGACGCTCTGAGCAGTATAGCGACGGCCAAATCTTTGTTCGTACGCTGTTTGAGATCCAAGTCGTATGCACCTTTTATTATTAAATGAATGTAGGTATTAATCCTATTTAAACATGAAAATAAGTGAGATTAAAAAATTGAGGCATTTCAAACAAACTGATATTACAATTTTACATTTTAATACTGTTTATTCGTGCCTATTATAAATGTACAATTTGTTATACACAATTTTACTTACTCAACTAATTTACATTTTTTCCATTTGTTAAACATAGTGTGCCGAAACGAAAGGAAAGTATTGAAATTGAATTCTCTTTTTGTTTTGACAAACAATGTATGTATGTGATGATTTTCTCCGAATAATATAGTAAATTTGATAAATTTGACTTTACATTGTAACATGTTTGCATTATTCGATCCATTTTCGTGTGCCTCGTCAGATCAATATCTTTCAGTCAGAATAAATGAATTATCGCTGTGAATGAAATTACGAGAATACGTCGTCATTGTTGAACCGCAATTTTTTGTTGTTGTCATTTCAATGCATTTTCTCTTTCTCTAGTGCTTAATGCGCGTCGTAACTACAAAATTTCATCTTAAGTTCTTCCAACGTTGGCCATCGTAAATTAAAAGCCGTTCTTTTATAAGTGCTATGGTTTTACGGTTTCCCACATACTTGGCGAATTTTGCAGCACGCATACATATTTACATGTAAATGCGATGGAAGACATCCGTTCTTTTTTTAAAACGTTTTTTTTTTGCGTATATTAATTTCATTTTGTGTTTTGTGATGTTCATTTGTGTCCTTTCACACGTCGGATATAACTTTAATACACAGAACAAACGTGTAATCAATATTAACCCTCTAAGTCCAGATCTTTTAATTTGCATCGTGATTAAAGTTAAGAAATAAATATTCTTGCAAAAATTGAACAGTACAATCATAAAAAAATGCATATTAATGACCATGAACATATTAACGATTTAACGATCATTGAAAATCATATTGAACACAAAATACATTCCGTTCTCGAAGGGTTAATAAAATGAGTCATATAAAGTACTACAATCATAATTGTTTCGATGTACGTTGCTCAACCGAGAAATGTCGTAACTAATTCTATAACATTTTATACTTTTGTTGTTTTTTTTTTTGTATAGTAAAATTGCTCGGTAGTGTTATATATGTCTGCAATATCTATATAAATAGGTTACAGGCGCATTTGGAGTAATCAAAAGAGGCTAGGTTTTATTATTTATAAAACACCAAAACAAAAAGATAAAATTTTATATGAATAAAATTCATGTTCTTGACTATATGTTTTATTTAAAATTTCAACCCTAGATTCAACCGCGTCACAAATGTTTAATTGCCTCTAGTAATTCTTACTTCAATCACAGCTTTGTATTACGTTTTTTTTTCTTTTGCGTGTGAATATATTGCTCGTATTCGCGAACACCGCCGTATAATATTTATGCACCTATTTCTACGATATAACGAGATTCAAGAATGTCGTTAAGGCTGTCATCTGAAAAACATCAATTACGTAAGAGGAATAGAGTCATTTTAGGGGCACTGCACGTGAAGATACTTGAAATATCGCTGTTTTTTTCTTTTTATTAGTTTTTACACGTTATTTATATACTAGCAAAGATATAAGTTTTTGCAATTCGTTTTCAGTAGAAATTCATATTCAAATAGTCAACAATCGTAAAAAATATGATTGACGTTGGTATTACATTCATCAATCATATGTGTTCTGATGATAATAATATTATATATCTTTAAATTTGATAACTTTTTTAAGCTGATGTTGTTTGCTTCAAATTTATTATTTTTTTTTTTTTGGAAATAATATTGTATTGATTTGAGAAATGTTCATATGTAATAATTGTTAAGTCACTATATGCTGACGCCGTCAGGGAGTAACGTTAGTTTACGATTTTAACCAACGGCTGTTACTCTTCACCTGTACGTCATCAATTTTCTTTAATTTAATATGTCAGTTCTATATGATAACGTGAAAATGTACAAAGTCGATCAAATTTCAACAATCGTAGATATCTTGTTAATATTGCATCTTCAATAGTGATATGGGTCACTTAAATATTACACTTTTTAGAAGCACAGTGGAAGAAATCGAAAAATTGTGACTCCTTTTTATAAATATAACATCCGTGTTGTATATGTGCCGCCATTTATCTAGCATAAGGTTGCATGAATGTTGCATAAATTCGACATTTACGCACGTATATATCAAATGCTCTCCCAAGAAAAGTAGTCTATCCACCACGGTTTTTCTATGTAGATGAGAAATGCCGTTCTTAGAAGCCTTCGATATTGACATTAATGTTGCACATATGCGCCACATATGTAGCATATCTCAAATTTCTGCGACGTATGTGACATAAATGCAAACTTTATGGCAAATTTGTGCGGGCATATTCAGATATTTTTGGCCACAAGTTTTTGCCTTAGATAGGGAGACAAAGTTACCCTGTATCTTAAATTTTTCACATGGTGTTGATTTTCTTTTTTCCTTTTTTTTTTTTGATAGTTTTCTCTCATTCGCGAAAATTGTTTTCACTTGTGGAAATTAAAATCTGACGATTCAGTTCCCCGGGTCCAAAATTTATCGCGAAAACTGCAAGCCGAGATTCGTGTCAAAGACCTTATTTGAAGTTTTACGAAGACACGATTGTGCCAACTCCGATAAGGAGCTCGTTTTGATAAGGACTCGATTTCAGATCTATTCACTTTTTCCAACGGAGGGGGTTCGATAGCAAAAATTTTGTGGTTCCAGAAAGAAAGAAACCAACGATCAACGGGAATCACGAAGCAAGTGATGAGCGAATGCATGAAATTCTCTTGTATATATATTTTAAAATTCACCACCTTTCCTCATCTTCAGAAATTTTAGCACAATATTGCAAGTTTTATTTTTTTCCGAATATGTTGATAGCGAGTTTGCGACTGCCTCGACTACAGACAGTGGAACGTATGACTACCAGAAGAATTTTGTTGCGATATTCAACGTGAGATTTCGTCCCGGTACTTCGAATGCGAGATTTCCTGCACACCTCGTGTTTGAATTATCATTCGTTGGCGAATTCCTGTCAACGTACGTGATATTTTTTAACAGACTGTATCTCAAGTTCTGAACTTTTTCAAATTTTAGAAAGATATACTCACGCCTCCTATGGGAACAACATGCTAATTTGAATTTTTTTCATTCAAGCCAAACCAAACGAGTTTTATTCTTTTCAATCTTATTTCATTAAAAGCTAAAATATTCGTACGGACAGAATAATCAACGGGCAAATGTAACAGAAATTTGCATCGGATGTTAATAAAACATACAATACGGACCAACCGGAACACTGGAAGGTTTTCCTTTATCGCATGCACGCACTGCGGATAAAGTATAGTCGGCGTATAAAGGAAATGTTAACTTAAGTTTAATTATTTATTTAGGACATAAAAATTACGGGTGTTTTTGATCATTGGATGTTTTCCTAGCCCCTTTATGGAATAGATGTTCCGACCGATTAGCAAGCTATAGTTACTCTTTCTACTTGGTTCTTAAGAGTGAATATTAATATGTTCGTGTGGATCATGAAGGTTAAAAAAAGGACAACTTTTTAAATAAATAAGAAAGCATTTTAAACCAATTTTGTGAGGTACCATTCAAGTTCTACCACTTACGCTCTTCTGCATTGTTTATGAGGTTGGTAAAGGATGTTCTCCATGTGCTTGTGGGTCTAAAACTACATCGTTCTCAGAAATGTATGATACGACTGGTTTTAAAATAATAATTGCAGTTTTAGTTTCATCAAGAAGTCCATTAGAACTTTGCCGTTAATTATTAATTAAAGAGTTGATTATACAATTTACAATTTCATTTATGAGAAAAAATTGCAGAACTTGAAATAAAAAAAAAAAGTAGTTACCCAAACTTGGTAAAATGGAACGTATAATGGCAATATAATGATCATATATCAGGTGCATACAGAGTGAATAAAAAAGTCCCGAAACGGTTGAATAACTCCCATTCATTGGCGAAGCGAAGAAAAAAAAACGCGTCCAATATTTTTTGAAAAGCTATCCACTGATACCAAACTCGGACCTTCGAACCTTTTTAGGGCGAAGCAAATAAAAGATTTTATGTGTATATTAAAGAAGAATAATCTTTCAATTCCGATCACCAGTCATGAAACGTAAAAGCGCGAGGATATAAAATCGTCTTATTCATTGTGTCTGAATTTGTTTGAGTTCGATAAATTGTATTCTATGAATTACTCATATGGTGCTCATTCATATTTCAGAGATATAACATGCAAGCGAAAGATTACGATCAAATTACCATAAGTAAATGAATTGCGATCAGGGAATACCGTCGCGGTGAGACGCGTCACGTTTTGTTGTCGATATCTTCACAGTCATAATTCAGTTGTTTACTTTTATGTATATAAATTTTATTATAATTGAAAATTTAATCGTTAAACGGTTGGTATAACGAAACAAAATGTATCTTGATCGTAACAATATTTCTGGTACTTTTAGTTACCTATTTAGTTTCTTTCTTCTAAACTAACTCTAAAAAGTGACTAATTTATAGTGTAATATTTTCTAAATTCATAGCCCACATTAATAAGTTAGCTCACACAATCTTAATGAACAAATTTTCGCTCCGACGGAATGATGATTTGAAAAATGTTGGAAAAGAGCCTGCGTTCGTTATAATGGCAAAAGTTTGAACCCATAAAGGATAAAAGTTTGCATAAAATTTGCGTAGAAAAAATTAACTCAGCATAGTTAAGGTACACACGATTGTAATTCCTGTGTGCTGTTACAGTTAACGCAACTCAATCAAACCTAAATCACTTGCCTTTGCATTTCATAAATTTTTGGTAGTCATGTGACAGTCACGCATTTATTCGAGACAATATTATAATATTATTGGTATGTCGTCACATTACTTTGTTCTTAAAGTTAGATTTGACTTAGAGATTAAAAAAGAGATTATTGTGTGAAAATGAAGAAAATTCTGGTAACGATGCATTTCATCTTTACTTGTCTCATATCGACAAGTTCAAATTGTCTTGAATTGCATATTTTTTGTTTCAAGCAATCTAAAATTAATTGGAACGCATGCAACTAGCGATGCTCAGACAATTTTTTTGTTATCTGGTCGTGAATATCAACTATTTCTTATGCTCATCAAATGGTGAGTTTGAATGGCAGGAGAATCTAATATAGATTCCATAGTTTGTTTTTGCGTACTGTAATACTAAAGCGGTAGATGAGTCGTTCGTTTTTTTTTTCATAGAATATTTCAAGCGTGTGAACAAAACTTTATATTATTAAAAGTGTGACAATTACAAAAAAAATTGAATTGTGTGTGTTGACAATACTGTTGTCATTTTATGGAGATTATTGTTCGGATGTGTTTTATAGCAACGCTGATATTCACGTATAGGCATTGTCCGTGTTGTGTATTAACAATATATTACAGATGTGTACAACAAAGCAGTTAACAATTTTAAAAAAATAAAAGAATTTTCAATTATAAATACATACCAACGACAGTAACTGATTTTATGATTAAATTTGATGGTGTGCTTTCTGTTTTTAGGAATATGTCGAAAGCTTATAAATATTGCTTGTGGCATACGTAGGTGTATCGCAGAATTGAATGTTAAGCTTTTTAGTTCCTTATGATAAGGAATTGTGATAACAGCTTGATGAATAGAATAATCATTGGCCAGTAAAGTTTCGTTTATTAACTGGTTAGCAGTAGTCTATGATACGCATGAAAAACATAGTATCTAATTGTCAACTTACGATATCTTATCTATTATTAAATTTTGATATTATCAAATCAAATGATAAGTTGTTTTCACTAAGGGTCGTTCCTGGTTTTTTGGATGACAAAAAGATCCGACAAAGAATGTTTTCATAATTCTGAAGCTTAAGGTGTACGAAATGTTGTGACAAACGCGCAAAACGGAATTTGTGGAGCTAAGAATGTTATGAGCTTTTTAAGCTGGTTATTTCACCGTGTTAAGCATTCGGTGCTATGAACTTTTCAACGTGATTTTCTCAAAACGACGGTTTTCAAGCTGGCGGAAGTTTTACAAGTCACAATTTCAGACGAATCAAATTGATATTTCTCTTCGTATATAAAAAAATGGTCCCTTTCATGGTATAGAAGTATATTGATATCCATAAATTTATAACAAATATTCGAATCATAACAGGATTTAAAACTTTAACTTTAGGAATTTTTTGTTTATATTTTGCAAATTAATTTTTATAATATAAACAAAAAACGCTTGAAGTATGAAATTATGGAAAATGATTACTTATATATATTGAAAAATTTGATAGATAAAATTAACCCTGTAACAATGAAATAATAAAAATCTAAAATTTGTCAGGACCTTGATCAGAGCAAAATCAATGGATGATTAGAAGTTATAACTTTTTTTTAGAAACCAAATTTGTTCAATATGCCCTTATTTAAATCAATTTTTTTAGTCCATACAAGACACCAATTCTGAACGAAAACATTTTATCATTTTTTTTTTTTCATTTTAAGACCTGTATGATTTCCGCCATGATCTCTCAATCACGGATTTTGGCCGCCTGCCATGTAGCTCTAACGATATCGATTAAACGATTTTTCTAATTCTCAAAAATATAATACTGTTGAAAAAAGTGACCAATAAAAATGTCCGAAAACGGCCTATTTTGCAGGCCAATAAACCATTAAGGACCCTTAATTTTCTCACCTCCATATCATTTATGATCCGTGCAAATCATCATACTTCATGATATACAAAGACGATTTTATTTGAACTGTTGATATTTGTGATTGCATTAATAGTAAAAATCATTGATGTTTTTGTATCGAATATTCTGTTGTTCCAAATACTTTTGACGCTTTGATATAATATTTATTTATTCAAGTCGATCTTACACAAATTGACTTCGAATTAATTTTGACGGTAATCGAAAGGAAGAAGGGTTTAATTTTATTTACTCTTTGCTTAAAATTATTGTAAACTAATTGCTTCTATTCCGAACAGCAGTTAGCAAACGATTGACTGTGATTATTCAGGAAAAATTTGCATCCTGGAATCAGATACTTGAAATATTAAATCGTCGTACAAAAATCAGGAAGTCGAACTACGAACTGTACAAAAAAAAAGTAAATCAAAAAGAAGCTTCGAATCCTGACTACTCTAAGCGGTCAGGGTTTTCTATTAAAAAATGAATGAGTCGGGGCTCAAACAATGTTGCAACTGATATTGAAATTGTCATCATCAGCAACGTTATTCGAGCCGACTCTTCCAGTTGTTTTTTTTATATCTCTATAGCTCACTTTAATATGAATAAATAATTCACTTTATTTGTTCTAGTATAGAAATTTTTCCGATGAATAATCAAAAAGGTCCTGACATGGAGTTAACTAGGAACGTTTCGTAGGACCATTGCTTGAACGAATTTGTAATCCGGAACCCGCGATTAGCCACACAGACTGTAACCTGCTAATATTGTTACCATTGATAGCACCCATAAGAAGATTCTAAGAGGCTTCTGAAAGGAGGCATTATTACATCCGTTTTCCTGACAGCAATATGTCTGTGCGCTCCAGGATTCTGCAACAAATTTATTCACTTTAAAACATTTGAACTTTTTTTCAATTTTTTTGGTTACCACTTTTTATTGAAGATTAATTCAGTTTTTTAATTGCAATAAAATATTGGTGTTTATGTTTTCGACTTCATAACTTTTGAGAAAACGTAAGAGGAATTATTTTATAAACAGCTGTAGTTAATAGCACAATAGAAAGAGTTTGAAATCTGTTCAAGATAAAGTTTTCCAATAAGACAATATGGTTTTGCAGACTGTTTGTACCGGGTTTCAGACAGGATAACATAGTCACCCAATTACGCAGTATCAACCCTCATCTGCTAATAATGTTAGGTGTGTACATTTTGCCGATAGAAAATGGTTTGAAAATATTTGGTAATTCCAATTGTCCAACTGTCTATTAAATTTTAGTACACGACTATTGTAATTGAAATAACATATTTTAAATCTTGGGTGGTAAAATTGTTAAAACAGTATTTTTACCACCTTAGGCTGTGTAATTCTGAAACGTCTGCTCAAATGGCACACAAAATATCGTGTGCGACACGGGTGGACAGCGCCCTTATTGCACAAAATACTATTGTTTGGTCGGAGAAAGGTAAAACTTTTAATCAGGTCTATAGTTAGAATGTTAGTTTGAATCATTTCAAGTTAATCTATAGCTCGAAGCGTCTCATTCTGATCAAGGCGTTACACAGTTTTAACCCGACCTTTCATTTCAAACTCGTAAAATAAAATGATTTTTCACTACAATAAACAATACTCAAATTAAAATTAATTTGTTTAGTGCTATAATTCATTTCTTACTAAACCTACTGTCAATGCAAAAGTAACAAATTATAATAGTTTTTAATGAGTGTAACACAAAGGAAATAAATTTGCAGAACTCATTACGTTTAGTTCATCATTCTCACCTTTTTCATTGCACTTTCTTACACAGTCTCGTACCGTTGAGCCTTCACTCACATATTTCTGTAACAACAAGAAACGCATTTTTAAAACATTTTTTAAAAGTCAACTTATTTTTATAATAAAACAATAATAACAATACAATAGTAAGAATATATAAGTAATATATGTTTTTCAGTAGTATAAATTTCAGTAGTATATATCAATTGCAGTA
>JAPYZS010002421.1:0-12131 GCA_030522925.1 Trissolcus japonicus
TGACCGCAATAACATTTCGTCAAACTGTGAATGTTCTGCCAGTACCAGTCAAAACAAACTTTCATCCTTTTTCCATACTTTTTTACGGATACAAACAATCCTTTGTGGATTCAATTGGTTGATGGTAATTGTCTCATTTCAAAGATTTATATTCTAATAAATTAATTGTTTCTGCTAACAATATTTTAAATAATTTTTTTTTATATTTTAATACATTAAAAAGAGAACTCTTTTTTGTAAAATTGCTCAAATTTTAGAACCAGAAACTCCCGATTTGAATATTATGCAATCTGATGGAAATGAGTTGATTGTCTTTTTTTTTTATTTTAACAAAACCGTATTTTAATTGTTACTTTCATTAGTTCTATCACATTATATAAATTTCTCCTTTGTGCAACTGTTATCGGTCAATGCAATATTGCTTTCGAACATGCAACAACTTGCTTCCGAAAAATTCATTGAAAAAATAATTCTGATAATATCTTTTATCACTGAATACTAATTAATTAAACTTTTTTATTCAGATGTTCGCGTATCAGCGGATCACAGGGAAGCTTATCCAAAAAGCACTAACTCAGGCGAGATTTAATCGAATAAATTTCTGTGTCTCAAAAATGCTTACTGTTCCGAATAACAAAATGCAATAATTTAACGAAAATTTCGATGACGGTTTCAAAATTTGCATTAATGCTGAAGTGGCAAAAACGATCGTTCAAAAAAAAAATTAATGTCAGGTTCCATTAACTAATATTCACTTTCACAAATTGAATTAAGGCAAGATAAAAAAAAATACATTAGGCACTAATTCATTGATTCCGCGAACAAAAAATAATTCAGAGCTCGTTGTGGGCCATGCTTGTCGATATTATTCGTGTAACGGTATGTGTTGTACAATGTAATTGCCTTACCAAATATTGTACAACTCTATTATAGAACTAGAACAAAAAGTAGAATATCGCGTTTTAAATATTTCAACAGGGACGTCAAATAAATATTGCACGAAGTAGTATATGCGCCGACTCCATCAGTCGCATGGCCAAGCGTGTATTTTTGGCACTATATTCGGTAGCTCGATATAAATGCGCCAGCTTGCTAGAATTGGCCGTTGCTGGAAACACGGTGTCAATTTTGGTTGCGCGTTTTTGATTGAAAAAATAGTGCGTATTTTTCCTAATCAACAGAGAACGTAATACATCGTTTTACTGAAAAAAAAAAGTTTCCAATATAGGAATACCTGGAAAAAAAAATATATCCATATTAAAAATATATATTTTACTTTGCAAATACTTTATTTATAGTTGATTAATAGAACGAAAATAAACAAATAATATAAATATTTCATATAACATTTTGTACAAATTAAACATGAAAAAATATATACGAATATATAAAATACGCATATATTTCGATGTAAACTTTCGTATCTGCCAATAAAATGAAAGAGAAAAAAAAATGTTTTGTTTATTTTTCAAACAAAAAGAAGTAAACACTTTTATTCTTTCATGACTTTCATCTGTTGTATTTTTTATCTTGAAAAGTATAAATCTGATTATTAATTAAATTAACACGCGATTGTTTTTAATTATTCAGGTTGTAGCCGAGCGTTGAATCATCGCCTGTATCATTATTCTCCATTTCATCCCTCCGCTGTACGTCTGCACCACGTGGTCGTATATGAAAACGTGTGCGCGGCGCAGCAGCTCCACAAATCACCATTACTCGATGTATATCGCGTTGCTATATAATTATACCTATAACGCCAAGCACCAGGTAATGGCTCAATCCTGCACGTGCATGCGATGATAACCAGTCCCCGATAGCCCTGGTAGGGAACACGCAGTAAGCCCGCGAGATTCAAAAGCGCGGCTCACGATTGGATCCGATAGTCACGTGGATTGCAAATCCACCGCTGTATATAGTAATGCGCGGGAAAAATAAGAAAGGCTGGAGGGGTAGGAATGGTACGCACAGTTGAGAAGCTCAAGTGTCTATATCAAGGGTCGTGGTAGCAACGCGCACGAATCAAGGTTCAATAAACAATTTGATAATGAAAATGTAAATGAGAGTGGCGCTGAGCAACCTGCTTCCCTCGGAGTTTTGGGTTCCTAACCTCCTTCTTTTTTTTGTCTCTATGCTGCAGAGTTTTGTTTTTGTTCACGCACACACAAAAGAGGATGCGGCTAAACGTACGAACAATTGGGAGTACGTTTGGAGGTGTAGGAGAGAACGCGAGGACCCTCTCTACGCTCGCAAATACCCCTCTCACCGCTAACAACGCCCTTGCTTATAAATTCGGCATCGTTGGTGTGTTTATAAGTGTGAGAGCGCGGGCGTTTATGTGTGGTTGCTTCCGCGTGTGCTCATTCGTCTTGTTCTGGGACTTGGGATACCTCGGTGTTTCTCTGTCGTCCTCCCACGAGCAGCCCGCCTCTGCGCTGGACACAGAGGGAAACGTCGAAGGGAGGAGGACCATCGGTCTACACACAACGCCGCGTAGTGCGAGCGCCGAGGGACAACGGCGGTCGTCAACGAGCCAGGGGAACGGGGGGTTTACGTGGGTCGCACCAGGGTGGGGCGAAAGCACAGGAGAGACAAGGACCGGCCGACAGAACGAGAGAGAACGGAACAGGCCACTTGGAGAGAACGGAGGCAGCGCCGCGTGGCGGCCCGAGGTGGGGACTATCGGCCGTAAACCATCCGCGGTGAACATTTAACTCACGTATTGCCATCCGACAAGTTTGCTTTGGCCCGCGAGAGAGCGTCACCCGACCGAGCGGCGAGATTCCCGTGATAAGGATAGGCCCGGCGAGGCCCTGGTTTCTTGTTCATAACCGCGCAACGATCCGCTCCAGTTCCGGATAATTGTCAAAAACCCGACCGGACATTTTGCATCCGAAAGAACCCAGCACCCCGACCGGCCGACTGTCCGATCGAGTAAACATGGCCTACATGCAACCAATTCTGGCTTCCTCCGTCACTGGACTGTCGGATTCGATCTGATAGCCGCCGTGGTAAGTCGTGGGGGCTATATAATAAGCTGCAGTGGGGGTTACGCGCGATCACAAGTCCTGCTTAGCGATCCGTGACCGCGACCATATGTTCCCGCCAAAACGATACGTTTCACCACGTGTCCGCACTTGCGGAGCTTATTAGCAGAAGACACAACAAAAAAGTGTTCCTCAAAATTCGTTCCAGAATAACAAAACATTTTTGCGGACACACTTTTTGAACATCCTGAAATTTTGTTTTATAGCCGCTCTATATACTGGCAAAAGGTACGAGTGGAACATTAAATGTTCTTATTTCTACAACATTATTTTTTGCTGTGTCTGGCCTATCTCCACCGCTGATGTGAATTATAGGGTTTTCCTTTTGACATAGTCTCTCTCTCTCTGCAGATAAAATGTTGGCGAATGAATTCGAGCCTGTCATTATAATACGAAATGTATCAGAGACGAAAAGTGGGATCGCGTAAATCATGCACGTCACTCAGCGAGCGTGATTGTTTCAACCAAATAGCTAGATGACGGATTGTCCTACGTTGGCAAGAGGTACCTTTATGTTGTTTGCATGCCTTATCGATTGCACTAATTGCATAACTGATCCAATCGCATTTACCATTATTTACTGATAAATGGCACTCGGGCTTCGATTTGTCCACACTGTCTCAATTAGCCAGCTCATTTTAAATACATAATTCTCCGACTTTCCCGCCGTCAAACGAATTACTTATTCTTCGACTTTTAAGGTACAATGGAGTCAGCTCCGGAGTCGTTAAATCATAAGGAGCCCTCTGAAAAGCGCGGTATTGTTCGAGGAAACAAGTGTATAATGCTAGCCGATTTGTCCTTCGATATTCGTTCAGAACGAAAACGAATGCCAGGTATAGGTATTAAATAGGTGCCTCGGACGAACCGGTGTCTGACGTCGGCCATAAATAAAGATCCGACGGTCGATGCGACTGCAAACGGTGATAAGCGTTTGTTCGTTCCCTTTCTCGGTCACCTCGTCTAGATATTCAGCGACAAGCCACCCTCGGCTGGGTTCTCTCGCATAGGACTTTGTAGGTGACCTCTTCCGGTGGCCCTGATGAGACACACGAGCTAGATCGCACCCTATCACAAACAGTAGAACGCCTTACGTTTGCCGACTGTAACAAATAGGCAGCCCCGGTATACCTTCATCCCCTGCGGTCGGCACGAAGCAGCCATTTCTCATATCAGTTCGGCTGACACTTTCGAGAACTTGCCGGCGCTGCCTCGAGCAATGTCACACGACTTCGCAACCCTAACCGACCGCCTACCCACCCCTCGAACACCGACACCCGCGGCTAAGAGATAAGTAACGCCTGCATCGAACAAACCCCTGGAATATGATAAAGAGCCTCTTCGCGCATTTGGATCAACATATTGGGGGGGCTGTGAGGGCTAAACAGGGCGCGTCACGATGTAGGGGGAAGAGCCGCGCGTGTTTTGATTAGCGTCGCGCAAAAACGAATGGCGCGCTGAGTTTTACTTTTTCTTTCTCCTGCGTTTCTTTTTTTGGTCCGAGAAAAAGATAGATGGATTATGAAGTTGTCAGTGGCATTCTGGGAAGGTGCTTTTTTGGTTGTTGTAAATAATAGTGATTATCGTATACAGGTAATTTGTATTCTGCTCGGCTAAGTTGCGGTTCTTGCTGGTAGCAAGTTTCTTGATACCGGAAAAATATCGTCGTCACAAATTGCTGATCGTTAATTTGATTCATGATGGGGAGACGCTTGAAATTACAAGTATTGACGTTCATTAAAGATCAATTTTGAGTTTAGAGATCTACGGTACATTTTGCCAATTCTGCGTGCGGAATGTAGGATTTAGGTGGGTTTCTTTTTGTTTGTTCACTTGTATGACTTTTAATTTGTTGATTCTCATTTTCAGGTTCTGTAGTTTATTGCACGTTTTGCCGGTCCTTCCATTGTTACCGTTGAATTTAATCGGATAATCTGATTTCGTTTGTATTATTTTGTTATTCATTATTTCGTAATAAATGTTTACGTTTAAAAAAATTTCTAATTGGCTTTTTTATTTTCTTCTGACAACCTTATTATTCATTTTATTAACACCAAAACTCAGTGTAAAAGCGGTCAGTCACTTTCATCAAATTCAAAATTCACCACAATACAAACTTGAGGGTTTCACATAAAAACATAAAAATTAATTCATTAAAAGTCGCTTTACAGAAACGAGATAATTATTATTGGGTCATTTTTTCACCAATTATTATCGTCATACAAGAGACTATTCATTGAACTGAAACATTTCCATATCCATGTTTTATATCGTAGAAATAGTTACGAAACAATTAACGTCATTATTGAAACCCGCTCAACAGTTTATCTTTTTCCAAGATACAATTATCACTTGTCAAGTTCTGGCACAATCTTAAGCTCACGGCTCGCAATTAATAATGGAATCAATTAAATTTTGCTAGTCAATCTGTACAATCTATTTTGTAACAATAAATTTTCTCGTATGTAAGATTTTAACGCCTAGCAGTAGCTTTACGATTGCCTCCAGACATGCCGGTGTTCGATGCTAAACATAAATATCTCTTCGCGTATGGATAAGATTACGATTCTTCGATGATTCGAATATCAGTAGCATTGATATACGTTATAGATGATAATTATCTTGTCATGAAGGTCTCTTAATTTAAAAGCCGAACGCAGCGAATCTAGCACGAACGGAATCCTCCGGAAAAATTTATGGAGTTCTCCTTTCTCGCTATTCGCTTATTCACAGACCAGACAAACTGGTCCAATTTTCTGGCAGAGCCTGAAAGTACCTTCATAGCCGTATACACAATGCACTTGCAAGTCTGACACTCGTTTTGGAATTCATGGTACTCCTAAATTGAAACAAATGTTCTAAGAAATAATTTTAATTAAGCTTACATGTGGAATATATTTCAAATGAATTGAAACTTTTCATTCTTGATGCTATGTCATAAAATATCATTAAAAAAAGTACTCCAAAAAAGGTTTGAATGGAACAAGAGTTCAATTTTTCATTCAAAATCTGTTTTAAATATGATCCAAAAGTCAAAAATTCTTGGTCCAAAAAGAAAATTTTGTAAGCAAATGAAAACTTCTAGATTAAAAAAAATATTGTTTGAATTAAAATTAATTCAATAATTTAATAAAGCAATTCCTTTTGCTTGTAATTTTTCGAGTGAGAAGATAAAAAGTTGAGCTAAACAAGTAGACGAGGAAAAAAGTGGTGCAACTTAGAAAACAAAAAAACGACGGGTAACGAGGAAAAAGTGCTGTATATCATCGATGACATAAATTTAGCTTGCGCAGCAAGTGAAGAATCAAAGTAATGCAGCAATTGGTTAAGAGCGATAATAGAGCGATTCTACTCACTTTAGAGGAAGTTTATGACTGTGGTCGCACCCCGCTGCTGCACGTTGAGTGTTGGTTAGGTATAGGGTTGTTGGAAGAGGGATGAATAGGGCTGAAGCATGAAACGACAATAATGTTGGCGCGCGTCAGGAAGCCAGTGTTACGAGAATTTAAATGCGCAAGACTTGTACCACACGGGCGCTATATTTGCCGTCGGCTCGCGTTCGACTTAGTCAAACACTTTAGAAATATATTGTACAACCTTTTCATCTCATTTTATCATCACATATCAATATTTTCCGATCATTAATTTTTGAATCTTTAGTTTTATTAAGTTTATGGAAAGAAAAATGAAAATAACAATAATAGTTAATTTTTCAATATTCAAACAAATTCTACTTTATATTTTTGTTTTCAAAACGTTATCAAATCGTGTTTCATATCAAAGTTATGTGAAGAGTAACTAGATAATAAAAAAATGTTGACAGATTGGTTGCTTGAGGTTACGCTCATTTGATCGACAATAATAAATCCGGAAAAATGTTGGATGGAGTCTCCAGCAGCGTAACAATGGTGCGAAAGCGTTTCTCAGATCAAGGTCGGATTTAATTGCGTCACCTGTACATTTTGAACCTTTTTTGGCCTGGACCAGTTTGTTTCCGGAAAAGATATTCCAGGTCATAAAATATCCCATAGATTTTAAATTAATATATTACCAAGCTGTCAAAATGTAAAAACAAGTCGACAAGAAATACCTCAGAATGAACGGAACGTGTTTCAATCGTTTTTCGATTTCAAACCACTGAGACGATGCTCTAATTTAAAATATTGAAATTGAAATGAACTGTCGAACCGACTTTGTCGGGGCACAATTTTTTGAACGCTTTAAAATGTATTTTCAATAAGAATAGAGCGTACTTTTCACGGTGCAGTCAACGCGAATGAAATATGCTCGTGATCGAAAAAGAATTTAATTTCAACAGCTGTGAATAATTTGGATTCTATAGATTTGTTTTACATTCAAAATATGATTTGATAACTGTAAATTAAAATCTTTTTCGAGTCATCTTATTCAAATAAATTTATAAAAAATTGTACATATATTTATAATTTTTACATACAACCAAAATTATGTGTTGTAAATGAATGGTTAATTGTAATACAAATTCGAAATGAATTCTATTTTGACAGCAAAGTAATAGTCATGTATATTTTTTCATGGAAAAAAGGTTAAAAGATCAGAATTATTTACTGGCGATTAGATGAAGAAGTTCATGTCATTCAAGCTCAGTTTAAGAAGAGAAGTTTTTGAATGAAAAAAATTGCAATTGTTTTATCATGTACACAAGCACACTGTAAAATTGTCATAATATATTTATGAGTTGTCAGTTTGGAACTTGCTTTTCATATTTATGGTAGTTTTTGTCGTTTGAATTTATGTGATTGTATCTTTCTCGAAGAGCAAAAGCCGTGTTGACATGTACCGAACTTTTGTATTCCATGAAAAATCAAAAAGGAAACATTAAAAATCTCTTCGACATTGCAATTCAAATACAAATTATTTATTGTTATTAATTGTGCTGTAAAAATGAACATTTTTCGTTCTTTAAATTTTTAAATATTCTTAAAAACAAAACACAAAAATGTTTATTATCGTAATATGTCAAATAACTCATAATGCGTCAAATAAAATTGAACAATTGTTCAATCGAAAGAATTTGAATCTGTCAAGAGGAAAGTAATTGAAAAAGGTTTCCAAAAAAATGCGCATAAAGGCGGAATGAGAGGAGTGCGACCATTTCATTTAGTACGTAAATTCTCATTTCCTCTGACGGCGAAATTCACTTGTTTCTAGCGCGCGCCTCATTATAACTACTTCAGTAGATGAATATGTGTGGATGAAAATAAAAAAAAAGTAATACTTGTGTAAGAAATGTTTATCCATGAATAAATTTTGCAATGGCTCTCGTGTATGAAATGCTCCGCTTGTTGCCGTTGCCCGTGTACAAATGTATTTGCATATGTGTACGCGGTGCGCAAAGCCAGGGTAGTTGCTTCTGATTAACATGAGAGGCCCTAAAACACCTGCGCTTGTGTTTCACGTTACAGTTTTTATATTACCCTTTTACTGTTTAATTATTTATTAATAGACAAAAAGTACAAATATGTTAATATTGATATTAAATTTTGTACAGGCATCGTTTTAGTTTCGTTCATCAAAATATAAACTTCTGATTGAGTTTCCAATAAAAATGAATTTATTTATTATTTTTCTGAAATCAAATTTTGAACTTAAAAATTTATTAAAAGTATACTTTTTTTAGAGTTTCGACGCACCGATGCACAAAAATATTCTACATTTGCGTCAACAAAAACGTCTATTCAAATACTTGCAGGCTCGTTAAAGATTAAGGTCGTTGAACTATTTAGACTCCGAGAGTGCTCGAGATAGGTGCTTGTTTGGGATGTGTCCTATTAATCTTCACTAATACCTAGCCACTATTTAAATCGTTATCAAAATGTTATTTGAATGTAGTCTTGTAATTGAAGAGTTGTAAAAGTAAAACTATATGCTTTCAAATGCTCAGGTTTGTTTTAACACAGGTCTATATTTTTTGCGCCGAACTGAAGTTTATAAACATGTAACACTCGACTGAAAAATAATGACCAACTTTATATTCCTAGTACAACGAATATATAATTTCAGCCTGAAAAATTCTTGACCGAAAAATGCAACCAGAATTTTACAGCCTTATTATACGGTGTGAAATTTTACATTTTCTTCTCGTATTGTTTATGTATTTATTAATTGCATTTCTTCATTATGATTTGTTCAGCTATCATATGTATCAGTTGAAGTATTTTCGGTTTTTAAAAACTTTTTGTAATTTTGTTCTGTTTATTTGCTAATTAACAGGGCGATTACGCGCTCTTATCAAACCAGCAAGGATTGTTTTTATTTTATTTTTGGGATTTTGGACGTACATCTTTCGTTCTTCTTGTTCAGTGAAGCGAAATCATTTGAACCAATCGAAAGCAAAATCATCATACACAATGGCCATTCTGAGCAGGAAATTGTTTTCAAAATTTGTACGACATTTCACACTACGGTTTTGAAATTTCGGTTGCATTTTTCATACTCTTTCAGCCTAAGATTTTTCAGACTGAAGCTCTATGTTTGCTGTACCACGTATCTCAGACCACTCAACCTTTTCAATTAAAACGAAGGTGAGATAATACTTGACCCAAACAAGATAACACAATCGCACATTTTGCATTAAATTTTACTTCACTTCGGACAACCATTGCTGTCGTGGACGTAGGATAATTTATGAAGTATGAGAACAGAGATACACGCTGAAATGTTATTTATGTATGTTTGCCATTTTTATGATACAGTCATCAAGCATTTTAGTTAAGACGTGTCTATTTACTTTTATTCTCATGATATATAGTATATAAATGGGTGTGGTATATATTGGAAACACAAGAAAGCTCTTGGGTGGGAAACAAAAAATTTTTTTTTTCAATTTTCTTATCTATGCGTAGATCAATGTACGTTTGTTACGCATTTTTAATCTCTGAAAAAGATGTTACAGATTTTGACCTGAAAGAAATCACCCATACCATTTGAGTGTGATCAATTAAAATACAACGCCATTGTTTTATTCTCCATGAAGTAAAAGCAGATCCAAGATAAGAAGATGTGTTCATAAGCTGGCGCCATTGAGCGCGTGTGCTCTAAATTTATTAAACTTCATAGAATCTAGATTTTTTGTTTAATAGATTAACCAGAGATGACGCTGAAGATAAGCCGCCCCAGAGCACCGGGCGACGTTGCCCTCCACGAAATGCCCTCTCTCGGCTCGTAAACAAGCCATAACTATAAAGCGTAATTTCAGCGGTTTCATATCTTAAGTTTACACGTTTTTACAAACTCGCCTGGCTCTTAGACATTTAAAAGCAATTATTCACCGGCATGGTTAGCCGTGCGAGCGTGTTAAATTGCGACAAAAAAAATGACGAGCGCGCGCTCTGTCGAGAACAATAAATAATTACGGCATAGCGCATTCTCGGGCATAACTCGAGCGCGCACGAGCGTCGGTGATTTGCATGCGACGTTATCGTGGGCTTATTAGTCGAATAAGGAATGAAATGATTTGTCGGGACGGGGAGAGTGCGGATGAGACTGCTTAAAATGATACGCACGACGCGCAGGAGCACAAAAACGCGCCAAAAAGTTGATCGCCGAGCGCGATACTCGTCACTTTCCGCGAACGTTCGCTGCTTATATGGGACGGACAGGGGCAACGGCGGGTGAAGTTGTAATTGGCGGGAACCCCGCGGCCCAAGCCCGATGCCTGCAATAATTACTCCGTTCGGCTGTTACGTGCGAGCATGATAAACGCGAAAACGAGTTCGAAAGCACGCACGCGCGATAAAGCCGTTGACGATAATGAACTCGAAATGGGCGCACCGAAGTAAAGAATATACACGACGGGGTATCGATGTCTCTGTTGCGCTGGACGCGCGCGCGGATTTGCGCGCAGGTACGCGCGGGGCCCAGCAATCTCCGACGGGCCGCCTTAATTAAGCGTTTAAACGATGAAACTGGTTCCGATCTTCTTTCTCGAGACCCCTTCTTCGATATTCCTTGGCGTCTTCGTATATCGCCGCCTGCTTCCCGTTCCCCACGCGGCCACGCCAAGGACGGCCACAGACGCAACAGCTACACGACTTTTCATGTAGATGAATTGCAAACTCGATAGATACGTCGATACGATACACGATCGACTCAATTACACTGACCGTCAATGAATAGATCATTGAACTAGTTTCGAGCTTTGAATGATGTGTCAATGGGACGCGCTCACTCGTACACATCTGATTTTAGAATGCTCCCAGAGATTGTTATCTCGATCTTGTTTCACATGAAAAACAGTAAAATGCTTGATGTAATCACGTTGTTTTTTTCTTTCATTCTTTCTGTCGAGTTTACAAACTTGAAAGAAAAATATGAAATACATTTTCCACGCGTAACAAATTGTTATGTGAGATGAAAAATAACTAACGAAATTGTAACTCGTTTTTGTTTCAGGTAAGTTCGAGTCAAAAGTATACACTCTCTCATAACTGGTACGCATTATCACCCAGCTCGTTCAAGATACTTGACTCCCGGTAAGATGATTTAAATCGGTATTAAATTTTCCTTAACTACTTTTATCAAGTCCTGTGATTTACCACTATACTCTTTTATCATCTTAATAAATATAACGATAAAAATTTACCTCAGCACACAAACGTGAATGATTATAGACTTTTGTCAAGAATAGTCATCAGACGCATCATTTCAGACATCTTGTCAGTGTACAGACTTAAATACTAAAAAAGATGACTAATCTTTTGCTCATGCATCCACACATTTCACGAGAAAAGCATTCTTCAGGAAAACCCAGTCGAACTGAACGAACTTGTTTGCGAATGCATTAGCGTTAATATTCATTCACATACGAAACAATGAATTATTCCTTCGAAAGATTACTCATTCGAATCCCATTAATCTTCATCAAATACAATGTGATTGCTTTGTGAATAGGCTTCTCTTGTACGCACACATACTGATCTTTACACTATACATTAACTCGATTTCAGATCGTTACAAATATAGTTAGACATTTTTTTATACGCGAAGAAAAAATTTTATAAAAAATTACTAAACAAATCTTTTCAGTAAAAACAATAGAACTGT